>APFE031678422.1:26361-45397 GCA_000404065.3 Pinus taeda | reverse complement strand
TCCATGGTTTTGGACGTGATGGTTTTCGATCCATGGTATTGGATGCTTCGGCATGTATAAATATGTATTGTAACATTGGAAGGAACATAATGAAAAATCAAGCTGGTAGTCCCAGTTTTGGGTCTAGGGGAAAATCTTTGTGTATATGTGTTTTATGTGTTATGCTCTCGCATTGTTTATTTTTCTGTGTTCTTAGAATTCGCATACAGATACTTTCTGTACGAGGTTAAAACCTACATTGTTCAGGTTTCCAGGGGATGCCATCATACATGCTTGCTTGAGGAGATGGAACACATTGCCATACAGCTTAAAGATAAGAGAGTACCACTCTCCTCAAAGATTGAGAGAAGCACTGAATAGGACACCCATGTACAAGCAATCTATGCAAAGGCTCAAATTCAATTGGATTGGCTTGAAAGTTAGTCCACCACTAATCTTGGGAATGCTATAAGAAAGGAAGGAAGAAGAAGAAAAGAGGCAGTGGGAGGAGGTAGAAAAGAAAGAAGGTTTCTATGAACAAGAATAGGAAACCACAGTAGAAGCATGGGATGTCAGGGAGGCCACTAGAGCTATGAAGGATATGGATATTGATTGAGTTGCTCAGAGGATGAGCAACTTTTAGTAGGGGGGTCATGATGAGCCTCTATATGGGCCTTAATTCACCTCCTAGCTTAGAAAAACCAACTTTTCTCACAACTTATTACATGTTTTCTATTATATTTTGTTTATGAGATGAGTTAGAGTGGGATATCATGCCTAGTGGACTAATATGCATTGAATGCCGGTTTAAAGGATGAAATCAAGGAATTTTGGAAAATTAGAAGGTTGAAATGTGAATGAGACAAGGGAGAGGGATTTTAGGAGGTAAATCCTCTTCATTTACGTCTCCCCCATTTGATTATTCTTTCATTTATCACACCAGCTCGAAGTGCAAGCAACCAAGTTATGAGGATTAGAAGGTAGCCGAGCAAGTGAGAGACAAAGAGCTAGTTTATCTCGAGTTTGGAAGTCAAGCCTCCATAATTTTAAAGAATTCATTGGGGACTTTAGTTGTATAAGTAGAGAGGCCTAGAGTCTCATTAGGATTTGAAATATTGTTGTAAAACTCTAAGTTATTTTTGAGCTCCAGATTTGTGGAAGATTTTGGATTTAATTTTTTGTTTTGGTAATAAGAATGAGTTTTATTTTTAGCCAACATTGAGTTAACTTAGAGGTATGAATCTCTTGGGTTAGTGACTAACCCTAGCATCCAAGGCTCCTCTTTTTGTATATGTATGTTTAGCTTAGTTTCATAGCTTCATTGTTGATTTGTCTTTAAAGGTATTTTCATTTCAAAGTAGTGTAGATTTGATTGGTGGTTTATTAGTTTGCTTCCATTTGTTCCTTAATTTAGTAGCAGGTTGGAAGGGATAAAAGAAGAACCACAAGGCCATCAGCAAGTGTCTTGGCCTCACTTCTTCCCTCTAGGATCATGACTTGAGGAAGGGACCCTTATGCAGCCCCATAAAAAAAGATTTCTATTTTTTTCATAAGCTTTAAGAGTTTACTATATTTAAGTTAGAATTTGATCAGTGTTGCAAAGTAGGATTGCATTGCCATATCTTCTCTCTTCATTCTTGCAGTAGATCTCATCCATGACTCCACTCCTTTCAGCTACTTTCCTCATGCATAAGGTAGACAGTTAGGTCATTAATTCTGCTTTCCTAGCTTATGAGAACGCTTCTTGTTTACATGACTTTTTGGAAATTATACATGTTTGATATAGAGAAGGTGCTTAAGGAGAAGACAAAGACCTCATAGCCAGCAATCACCTTCCACTTCATCCACCATAATCATTCCTTTCTTTCGCCATTTCCTTCACTAATTTCATCATTTTACATAGAAATTCTTCTAAGCACATTGAGCGAATCCAACCGTCTCTTAACCTTGTTGTAGACTTTTGAGTGACTCTAGGCCTTTTCTCACTATATTCCACCCATCAACCACCTTTCCTAAGCCTTCCTTCACCTCCAACACCTCTTGTTTTGCTCTCAGGTGCATCCTATAGAAATACAGGGAATCCTATAGGTTTCTAGTACATCTTGTAGGTTTTCTTGTAGTGGCCTGTTTTAAGGCCAAATTGAGGGAAAACCTCTAGGAAGCCCCCAAAGGTCACCCAAGGGTCTCCCATGACATCCAACCATCTCCTAAACCTTCTAGCCATCCTCAAACATCCCTAAATCACCCGCCACATCACAACAAGAGATTAGTTTGCATATTTGATTTTGCATGAAAATAACAAAAAGACAAAAACAAAGTTATTTCAGTCCCTTTACTTGCACAATAGTAATGTTTGATGCTTTTAACTTCCATGCTTAGACAATAGCATTTGGTTCATGTTAATTTAGCATTATTGCAAAGCGTAATTTCTTAGCAGTTAATTAGGAAATGATGTGATTTAGCATTGAATTTAAGTCTTTTCCATTATTGCAATAGATCAACTTTCTCTTCAGTTAGATTTCCCTTTCTTTCATCAAGAAACCAAGCTCCTTCTAAATCCATATAAGTCTAGCTTGAAAGCCCCCAGTGGTCTCTCCCCAGCTAAACAAGTGACAAAAGGAAGAACGATCACTTTTACTTGTGTATACAGCATTGTCACCTCCAAGTTTGTGCGAACCTTGGGTTGATAAAGTAAAGCTGGTAGCCTAGGAGTTGCAGCATTCTTGCTGCAACACTGGTGCTCATCAGGCGTCACACTTTTTAATGGAGAAAAATGAATCATTCTACGTAGGTTTCAATGACTTAACCTATAGTGTCACAATTTGTGTATAGTAGAGGTGTGACACTTCTTAAAATTAGGGATTTTAAGAAATGTAATCCATGGTTTTTGGTATCTTTAGAATGGTTTTCCTTCTGACTTTGTAGGGGATTACTAAGAAGGTTTCTTCGGATAACGAGGGATCTGAATTTGGGGTCATTTTCCTAATGGTGACAAAATGATGTGTAACATACTTCCCTCTAAAGCGCAAAGTCAAAAACCGTGTATGACCAATGAAATGCTTTATCATGCAAAATTACAGATCAAAGATTAAATAGTTGGAGACCTAAAAGTGAACAATAAAGGATCACAATACAACATAATAATGAAATCATCTCTGAGGTAGGCATTCCCATATTCAATATAGTATATCAATAACTCTATACCTAAGTATGGAAATGTGTAAAAATCCATCTAAGAAAATCAATTTCATGGACACCAAACATACATCATGGATCCATGCTCGAAAAGACTTAATATGAATATAGTCAATCATATAGTATGAATTTGTACATCATTCATGAAAACTCCACATAGTCTTGATTGATGAAACTAGATCCATGGTTTTCGTCACTGCCAATTGAAAGTATGAGTCTAACCATATGAATGAACGTGTCGAAGTCAAACATGGTAGATACCATCTGATTATATTTCAATGATGAGAACCATTAATAGATATGAGAGAAACCACCAGTAATGTCAATGACTCTCAAGGTACATTAGTACAATCTATGAAGTTTGAATGAATGATCTGTAGTAAAAAATCATGGAATATTATGATCAAAGGCCAATGATGTAAACATATCATTGAAATCAAGGAGAATTTCCATTGAAGTATGCAAGTTTCAAGGCACTAAAGGGAGTTTCTAAGTCAAATTCCCATATAATGTGTTGAAGGAAATAGGAAGTGAATCGTCGTAGGAGGGCTTCGATGTATCCCCCATCAAAGAAACAAAACAAGTATCAGTATTTTGAGTGGGACAAATGAATTAATTCGGGACTGACTCAAGGATGGCTGACATGAAAGAGGGCTATAAGTACTGCAAAATATTTTAATTAAGGTTTAACTTCTCTTGAATATATTAGCAACACTAAATAGAGTTGGCAGCACTAACTCAATATGGGATCAAAATCAGTATTAAGAATTCCAAGGAGTTTTGATAAACAAATAGGTAGGTGGATTTCCCAACCCAATCAAATACGAAAGTGAAAGAGTGTCATGTTTAAGAGCGACTTACTCCAAATACAAACTTTGTACACTACTCCTTCCCAATTTCCCCCCACCATTTCTAGCAAGTGCCTCTTTGTTTTTATCAAGCTTCACGAGGATAACATATGGTTGTAGTATAAGCTCATCCTTCAGATAAGTCCTTTGAAGTATTTTTAATGAACCCTGGGAAGAAGTGGTTCAGTCTGATCATGCTTGATGAGTCCTACATTTTTTTCATTTTACAAGTCTAGTGAAATAATAACTCGATTCCTTTTTCATATTTAGAGAGTTTGAAAAAGAGATTAAAAAAAAACTCCAGTGTTCTTTTTTGTAAATTTAGTCCCTTGAGCCTGAAAAAGTGTAAAATAATACAAGGTAGAACCCTTTTGATCATGATCGATCAAAGCATACATTTTTAGTAAATATTCTACGTAGTCTGTAAAAGGGGTAAACTTATACTAAGTAGACGTCTCTTTCATATACTTTAATGAGTTCAGAATAAAAAACAAGTGTACTATCTGATCCTAGGGCTAGAGGTGAACCAACAGATTACTACATAAGAGAATATTGTATTCAAGGTTCTCAAAAGAGCAGTGGAAGGATTGAGATTAAATACACCATAGATCTTCCAATAAAGACCATTTTTCTCAAAATCAATCGCTTGTGTGGAAGTGCACCTCCTCACCTGACCACAAAAGCACAAATGGAGTATGCATTATATTGTATGAAGCCAACCCTATTTAATTGGTGTGAAGGGGTCTTAACTAGTTTGAAAGGGAAACTTACTAGAGAAAAGATAGGGCATTTGAAAATTTTGGTTATGGATTTATTGTAGTGTATTTTTCTTTGGAGAGAATTCCCTTACTATGCCCACAAGTCTCCATGGATATGATGGGTCCTAGAGATCCCCGTACACTACAGTGGGTTAGTTTGATGGCTCACCATGGAGATGGTCTATCAATAAAGTTCGCACCTATTTTCTTCCATTGGTTGGGTCAACAATTTCTCATGGTCTAGGATTACCTGTATGTAGGTGCATATTTCAGAGGTGATCCCGATATTCCTCCTCCTAAAGGGACGCAGTGGGGTGACCTACGTAAAACTTCTCACTTTGGTTGTTTTTTCTTTTTTAGTAATTTTCAATTTTTTTTTTGTTTTTAATTTTATGCCAAAACTAAATGTCTAAATACCATGCAAACATCATACCAATCCGTCCAACAATGATGTCACCAATATATAGGTGTGGTGAACAACCACACACATTATTGAGGAGGATCCTACGACAGTAGAGACCTTAACTAAGTTTGAGGAGAACCTTTATAGACTAATTATGGACATTCCATACATCGGTATTGATGAAATTCCTCTTCATTATTAGAGGCATACATTAGGAGTACCTAGACGGATTGGTCATCCATTATGACGAATGGCTCACGCTATCATCTGGTATCAACAACATGCTTAGTTTCTAGGCTTTTGAGCTAGAATTTGTCTTTTTTGGTTTGATCAACATGTATGCAGATAATAAAATACTATGGGCCTCATATGTCTTGGACACCTTTTTTGTAAAAACCAAAATTTTTACAGACATATTAATCTATGGAGACTCCTCATATTTACTCTAGCTATTTTAAGCAAAGTATGAATAACTATTGTTTCTTTTTACAAATGTTTCAAATGTCGATTTAATACATAGTTTTCAAATGTGCTAGTTAATGTATTTAAATGTCTTGGAATATGTTGATATTCTATGTAATAAAATTCACTTTCCAAGAGACAGACCCATAAAATCATCCTTAACATTGACAAACTTTTGAATAAATAAATGTTATTCAAATGTAATATCACAAGTTGAGAATCCAATCTAACAAATAGACAACAAATACCAAATGAAATGACATAAGATAAAAGTTCAATAACTACACTATATTCTGCAATGTTGTTAGTTTTTCGACCAAGGAAAATGCCATGCAGACTCACTAACTCATGTGTAGATGTATAAATTTCCCATGCAATAGAAGACAGATTCCCGGTACTATGACTAGTTCCATCAACATAGCCAATATAAGGTTGAGATAACATCGACATTTATAAACCAGGTTTAAAATATAATTAGTGGAAACAAAAGAATCTCGCAAGAAAATAAATTGCGGCACACCAAAAAATATTGTACAACAATGTATAAAGTACTTATGCGTAGTACTTTTTGAGATATAGCCCAATATGGGGATGATCCAAAGGTATTCCATCATAATCCACTAATTCATAATCCCCTTTCGCAAGTACACATTTGACTATATAAGGGCCATGCCACATGGGCTTGATCTTGCCAACTCTTTGTTTATCATGCTCTTGGTCATATAACACGACCAAGTCACCTTCAAAAAATATGCGATGGTTAGCAATTTGATCAAATTTCACTTTAATTCATTTCTTATGTGTCTCGTTAGCCAATGCAGCGTCATGATGAGTTTCATCTAAATGCATTAAATGAAACAAATATTCTTCCTTGGTAGAAGTATCAGGGATAAGTTCAACGACTAGTTTCAAAGACAAATTTCTGCATTCAATCGACAAAACAACTTATAAACCATAAACTAATTGGAAAGGTGTAAATACAGTTTCTATTTTGACTGAAGTATGGTATGCCCATAATGATGAAAAAAGCATGATGTTCCAATTCAATTGATGAATCCCTATGATTCAATGAAGCATCATTTTCAAACCTTGTTTGTAGCTTCAACTTGGCCATTGGCCTAAAGATAATAAGGAGTAGAGTTATTTTGGCATAGCCCCAACTTAGTAGTTAACTCAAACATCATATATTTTTGAAATGTGTGCCATGGTCCATGTCAATGGTTTGTGGTACACCAAGTCATATAATAATGTGATTGAATATGAATAATTCAACAATTTTACCATTTTTATCAACTGTAGACATCACCTCTACCCATTTTGTGAAATAATCGACTGGAACAATAATATAACCATGCCCCCAACCAAGTGAGGGTTACATGTCAATGTGTCATAAAGTCTATGCCTCATTTGGAGAAAGGACAAGAAAAGACTAGTGGATCTAAATGAATGGGTGGATTATGCATTTTCCAATTATATATTTGGTAGGCATGACATTTTTGTACTGCTAAAATGCAATATTTAAACATGGTAGGCTAGAATTAACCAACACGTGGGATTTTTTGTGTCGTAGCATAAACAAACATATGCCCTCAAAATTCTCTAGAATGGAAATCATTCAGGGATTTTTTGGTGTCTGGATGAGTTAAACATCGTCAAAAAATAAGATTGATACCACGGAAATGAAGGGTGTCACCGATGATAAGATAATGTTTTTTCTTAGTATCGTATTTGATGACATTTAGAACGAAATAGTTTAGGATGAAAACTTTGGGTTTAGAGATAATTGATGATATCTCCATACTAGAGGTCATCTAAACTGATTAGAAACAGGGTCTCGTTAGGAAGGAATCTTTAGTTACAGTTTTTATTTCAGTATTGGGAAGGTCACAGATTAATTCAAAAAAGACTAAGGTTTTCTTAGACTTAGATTTAATGATTCTAAATCTAAATCTTGTATAATTACAATCCACTTCCAGTAATTTACCCCTAGAAATTTACAAGGATATAAATCATAGGGTTGCAATTAGAAACTAATATAGTTTTGCAAAGTAATATGTAGTGTTGAAACCGCTGTATAGATTGTACAACTGCCAAAGTTAATTCCTCCACATGTGAGTACTTTATCTTTGTGCTAGTAAGATTTCTACTCAAGTAGTAAATCACATGTTCATTGTTTGCATCATCTTCTTGGACACATACCATAGCAATAGTACTTTCAAAGGAAATTAAGTATAAAAAATAATCTCGATGCTAATGGGGGGTGCAACAAATATGTGTGAGTCAACACTTCCTTCAAATAATCGAAATATTTTTGGGTTATGCCACTCCCAAGAAAGAGAACCCATTTTTCAATAATCAGGTGAAATCGAGGTAAGCTTAGCATAATTGGGTAGAAAGCAATGCAATTTTTTTTCCTTCCCATGTAAAATTTGGAGTTGAGGTAGGTTAGAAGGAGTAGATAAATTGAGTATGGATTGAACCTTCAAGGGATCAATATAGATCCCTTCCTAGGATACAATGAAACCTAAGAGTCGACTAGATTCCACACAAAAAGCACATTTGTGTAGGTCTAAGCAAATTGCAATGCATGCATCGTAAAAATATTGATCTTAGAAGCATTGGGCAATATTGATGCTTCTTAGAGTGAGCAGGTAAGTCATCAAGATAAGTTTGAACAATATTTTTGATGTCACGAAAGGCATAAGACATGGCTTGTTATGGAACCAACTCATAAAAAGATAGAAAAGATAGATCAACGACTTAAAAATCAGCCTCTTCGAGGGGGAAACCTCCTTTACATTACACACATGGATAATTCTTGGATGTTACAAATGAAAAGACGTCCTTTTTATATATAGGATTCTAAGGGGTCCCAATACAATCAAAGCCTACATAACAATAATATTGTAGGGGCACAACAATAACAATAATGGGCTTCTATGGGACATAATAATAACAACATGGGGAGTATATGGGCACAATGATACAAAAAGGGTGTTGCATTAATAATAATAAGGGGTTACACTAGTAGTATAGGGACCTAACATGCCCCTTTCCTCCAAAAAGAGTTATCCTCAATGCTTGAGTAGTTTTGGATGCTTTTATATAAAATTCTCATCCTCCCATGTGGAATCTTCAGCAGGTAAGTTCTTCCATTTGATGAGATACTCTAAAATTGATTGATTTCGTAGCAGTCGATTTCTTGTTTCTATGACTACTTCCAGTTCCAATATGATTTTTCCTTCCTCGTCAAGTTCTGGAAATATTGTTTGAACTGGGATATTCTCACCTATAAGCTTATTTAAGCATGAAACAAGGAAAACTAGGTGCACTTAGGGAGATGCATGAAGTTCCAATTTATGTGCCATAGTACCAATATTTTGTAACACCTTGTATAGAACATAATAATTTGGTGATAATTTCTTATCATTCTTATATTTTTTGAGGGACATTTGTTTGTATGGTTGTAGTCATAGAAATACCCAGTCACCTACCTCAAAACTTCTTTCATTGTGATGTTAATCTGCCTATTGTTTCATTCTATTATGTGCCAAAGTGAGGTTATCCTTTAAGAGTTTGAGAACTTGTTGTTGATGATCAATGTGATATTCCACGTCTTGAACCTTATAATTTTGTTTTAAATATGATGTGATGGACGGTGGGTGATATCCATAAAGTGCCATAAATGGGTTCATTTTTGCTGCATTATGGAAGGAAGTGTTATACCACCATTCAGCTAGAGGAAACCACTTGACCCATTGTGTATGTTTATCAAAAACAAAGCAACGAAGATATCCTTCCAAACATTTGTTCACTATCTCAGTTTGCCCATCATATTGAGGATGATAAGATGAGTTATGAGCTAACTAAGTACCCAAATATTCCACCTCTTATACTCCAAAGAAACATTTGGAGCTTTTTGCATATAATTGCTTCTCCTCCAATAGTTTGAGCACCATGTCAACATGTTGAACATGGTCCTTCCAAGACTTTTTGTAGACTAGTATATCATAAAAAAAATCTAACACAAATTTTATAAGGAAGGGTTTGAAAATGGCATTCATCAAACCTTGAAATGTAGAAGGTGCATTGGTAAGGCCAAAAGGCATGACCAAAAATTCATAATGACCCTCATGAGTTCTAAATGTTGTTTTTGGAGCATCTTCAGTCTTCATTCTGATTTGATGATATCCTAAATGAAGATCCAACTTGGTGAAGTAAATTGTTCCATGTAATTCATCCAATAATTCATCAATGATAGGAATGGGAAATTTATCTTTAATAGTAATCTTTTTGAGATCCCTATAATCCAGACACATGCTCCATGATCCATCATTCTTGTGTACCAATACCACTGGAGTAGAGGAAGAACTTTGACTAGGTTGAATTATACCAACCTCTATCATTTCTATAACCATATGTTCAATTTCACTCTTTTGGGCATATGGATATTTGTACAGCCTGATGTTTGGGGGAACACTTCCTGGAATCAAATGAATAGCATGATCATGATCACGAATAGGTGGGAGGCCTTTGGGATTCTCAAATACATTGGAATAATTATCCAAAACATTTTGGAGACATGGAGAAATAGATGATTTTGATGTGGGAAACTCTAGTGAACATAATTGTGCAATTAGGCCTCGTTGTTATTTATTTAGAAGATTTGTCATGCTGCTAGAGCTTATTATCTTTCCCAGTTTCCCTATGATACCCCTTAATTCAACTTCCTTTCCTTCTCAAAAAAAATTCAAGAAAAGTACTTGGAAATTAAAAGCTATCGTACCCAAAGATTGTATCCATTGGACTCCTAGTACAACATCTGCACCACCCATTAGAATTGAAAGCATTGGACTATTCAATACATATTTTCCCATGGATTGCTTGATATTATGGCACTTTCTAGAGTAATTTATGGTTCCTCCATTTGCAACCATTACTTGACACTCCGGTGCTGTGTATAGGAAGTAATTCAATGCCTTGGTTATCTTACAATGAATAAAATTATGGGTACTACGCGAATCAATCAACACTATTACCTTTTTCTTCTTGATATCCCTTCTATATTGAGAGTTTGAGGAGTGGTAATTCCTATCAATGCATTACAAGATATGGCCAGATTCATTTCTTCTTTCTCCGTGATTGGTTCCTGGTGTATATCCTCTTCTTTTGACGTTTCTTGTTCCTTTTCTTTCTCCTCTTCCCCATCTATGTAAATTAATTTCTTCTCAGCACGCTTATGACCTTTAGTGTATTTTCTATCATAATTGTAACAAATCCATTTCGCTCTTTTTTCTTCCAATTGTTGTGGTGTCAACCTTGTAGGTGGTCAAAAGATAAGAGCAACAACACTTCCATCTTTATAACTATGAGTGGTAGGATTCCTTGTTGCCATAGTTTTGCTTTCAATTTTTCTTTCCACCCTGTATGCTTTCTCCAATGAATCAGGTTCCGAAAGGCGTACCTCATGTTGGATCTTATCATTTAAAGTCCCTATAAAGAATTCAATCCTATGCTTCTCTGGAATATCATTTACCCTTTTATTCAATTTTTGGAAGTCCTCAGTGAGTTTGCCATTGAACCCTTTTGTTTGAGATTTATCAATTGGCTAAGGAATGTGTTGCTCTTTGTACCCTCATAATGTGCTATAATTTCCTTCATGAGAATTGACCAAGTGACAAGTTGTTTACGAGAACAAATCCCTCTACACCATACAAACTCATTCAGTTCTAAATATAATGATGCAATACATACCTTTTGTGGTAGTTACACATCATGTAGATCAAAATATTAATCTATCTATAGTATCCAAGTTACAAGATCCTTGCCATCAAATTTCCTCATATCTATATTTGGAATATGGTGGGTCTTCAATCCAACGTTAAAGTCTATGAAATCATGATTAACATTTATTTTGTTCTCATCGTGAGTTTCCTCTACTACCCTTTTGGCATTAGGAAGCCTTTCTTGTAGTGACTTTGTCCCACATTTCTTCAAACCTTCCATGTCTTTCTTCAAATATTCCAAATTTCCATTCAATTTTTCTTCTATACCATTTATCTTATTGATCATATCTTCGATCACATTCTTAAAATAATCCCTCCAATTTTACTTACTAGGTGTTTCTATTTTCTTGATTCGAGTTATTCGTTTTCTTTCTTTTAGCAGCTTGATCCTGAATCTATTGTATCTCTGAAATTTTGGATCTCCAAGGTTTGAAATTGTGACCTCTCATAGCCCTCTATATAATCTTTCAAATGCCACCAGTCTGATCAACATTGGATTCTCCAAGAAGGCATTATGCCCAATGTCCCAAGATGACCTGATTATATACTTTTTCAGTAGATCTAACTTGTACAAAGTGCCACATGTCACTTTTCAACCTTCGAACTTGAAACAAACATACAAAAAATTAAATTCTGTCATATTGTCATAACTTCATATGAAATTTCAATCTGATGTTGAGAGTGCAAGTTATAATGATTTTCCCAAGGTTGCATGTTTGGGATGTAATTCGGGAGCCTACAAAAACCGTAAATGTCTTGGACTGTATCTCCAAAATATAGACAAGCAAGATCAGAAATTCAGAACCATGCTTCACTAGGATTTTGTCTCAAATGGGTTTTAAGTTCAGAGCCTGAACCTTCATAGAAAACAAATTATAGCAAAAATTCCACAAGCACCTGTTTGATATGAATTCTCTAACTTGCAAAACCCCTAACTTCCTCAGATCATATCTCCGAAAATATAGCGATACAAGATCTTAAATTCAAACCCGAGGTTTATAATGCTTTTGGCTCAAATGTGTTTTGTTTTTAGCTTCTGAAACTTCGTAGATAAAATATTATAGAAAAATTCCATGATGACTTTTTTGGAGCAGCGAAACCCTACAATCCAAAGCTCTTATACCAAATGCTATGAAATCAACTCACAAAAAGATAGAACAACAACTTAAAAATCAGCCTCTTCAAGGGGGAAACCTCCTTTACATTACACAAATGAAAAATTCTTGGATGATACGAATGACAAGACCTCCTTTCTATATATAGGAGTTTAAGGGGTCCCAATACAATTAGAGCCTACATAACAATAATATTGTAGTGACACAATAATAACAATAGTGGGCTTCTATGGGGCATAATAATAAAAACATGGGCACTATATGGGCACAATAATACAATAGGGGGGTTTCACTAATAACAATAAGGGGTTACACTGGTAGTATACAAACCTAACATAGCTCTTTAGAAAGTTGCACTAGTGTTTTTAAGACCAAAAGGAAGCTTTTGATAGGCAAAAGTTCCCCAAGGGAAAATAAAAGTGGTTTTATGTTGGTCATTTTGGAGTATGTTTGATTGATTATATCTGGAAAATCTATCCATAAATGAAAAAATTTGATTTCCTACACAATCATCGACTATCTGGTCTATGAATGGAGTTGGATAATTATCTTTTAGATAAGCTTTATTGATATCTCTATAATCAAAGCACACTCAACAACTTAATGAGAAAGAGCCAAATGGAAAACGAGATTACCTATAAATAACATAGGGAAATCATTATTAAGAATAAAGGAAAATATAATAAATAGGACAATAATACTACTTTGCATTGATAACTACCAGGAAAAAGTATACCTAGTATTGTAGCGTTTCCAAGGAAGCTATAGTGAATCTCTGCGAAGGACAATGTTTCCAAAATTATTGAACCCTTAATCAGTTTTAGAGTCCAAAAAATAAAAATATATATAATAACCAGTATGAGAAAGGTCATTTGCCGATAAAAGACGGAAAACCATGAAGAAGAAAATATCAAGGTCATTTCTTGAAACCCGGAAAAGGGTTAAAAACCCAATTCTATAAATTAAGAAATGAACCTTGTTTATGCTAGGCACTATGCCAAGTCATTGAATTCAAGCGGAAGGAAAATTCTCAAGAAAAGCCAAAAGGTTTTGAGTTTGAGATACTACAAATTAAGAATGGAATTTTATCCCAAGAAGACATAGTGGAAAACTAGTAAATTGTATAGTGAAATTTAACAAAAATTATCTATGAATTTTATGTTGAATTGCTTGAAGGAATTGGTTCCCTATTCCTCTCCAAAATATGAAAGAAGAAATCATAAGAGTGATAATTTTAACTAAAAATGTATACATAGAGGGAGGAAGAATGTACAACAAGTTTAAATCACCAACATTGGAAATATAAGAACAAAGGTTGAGGGAGATTGCCTAAGAGGTAAATGAAAAAAGAAATCCCTTGAATCCCTTTGAAAATTTTGAAATCAACCTTTGCAAATTGGACAAAACCTTGAAATGGTTCCTAACTGGCATGAAAATTGGAAAACCTTTGCATAACCTAAAAAAATAAGATATTGTAATAGTTAGGAGGTAAAATGACAGGCCATGAGATCTGAAATAAAAAAATAAGGTGAAATAAAGAAAGATAATTTTGTCTTACCCTTCCTTATTATCTAAAATTGGCAGCGTGGATGCAAGAATTCAGACTAGATGGAAACATAACCAAACTAAAATGGTTAATGGTGTCAAGAAAACTACCATGCCTAAGGCCAAGGTTGAAAACTTCATTTAGCCTTTGCTAGCAAAAAAAATAAATAAATAAATATAAATAATAAAAATAATAATAATAATAATAATATAATAAAAATAAAATTAAAATTAAAATAAAAATTAATTAATCAATTAATTAATTAAAATTAAAATAAATAAACAAATAAATCCTAATGTATCGAAGAACATCAAAAGGAAAATGAACAAAGGCAAAGCAACTATACCCTAGTCATATAACTTTCTTTTAACCTCATGCATCAGATCACCTTGTTTCTTCATGGTACATGTGATCAAGACAAAATGTCCTAGGCATAAATCGACAAGGGAAATAGTCGCATGGGTGGTGAAAACCAAGGTTCCAAGCTCTTGTGGGTGTATACATAGGTTAATGACTAACTAAATAAGTGTAGTGTAAATCTTTTGTTAGAGTTCCATGGGGGGGGTGCACATACATAATATAACTCTTGTGATAGAACTAAAAGGGGACAAAAACCAATGGTACAAGATATATGAAACATAAGTTATATATACTATATACTCTATGCCTATATAGTGAAACAAAGTATTATGAATGGAAATAATTCTTATTACAAAACAACATGTAAAGGTAACCATGTTAGAAAGTAGGAGGACTATGGTAGTCTTATGGAATTTACCTATTATTATGTCTCAAATTAGAAATATAGAAATGGATATGCAATTTACGAGCGTAAAATAGTAAGAATCCATGTGTTGATAACTAATTCCCTGTAAAGGTGTTAAGTGTAACATAACAATTATGAATTTAAAGGAGGAATATGGTTAATGTTCCAATATTATCATGAATATATACTTCCCAAGGAAGGGAATTTAATGTTGAAATTATATATATGGCAATGTTTGTTTTTAGTATGTAAATGAGGTACAACTATTGCAACCTTTGATTCAACCTATCAACATCACTCTCACCTTGGTAGGGTCTTCTATCCACTTTTTCTTTCACTTTAAATAGATATTGGGAAGAAGTGATGGCATTGGAAATAAGTTTCTCTTTCTCTAGCCCATTTATCAACTCCTTTTCCAGGTCTTCACTATCTCTATATTTCATATCTAATCCATCTTATGAGTTAGAGATGCCAAACTCCTTAGAATATCTAATATTTCCCTTTGGAGATAACATGAGGATAGCCATAGTATGAGAGATGTCAACAACTTGCACTTATGGAATAGGAAATATCCCCTTCGAATAATCTTGTGATTTTTTATTATTGTACTCATATGCCATGTCTAAGGTTTTAAGACTTATTTCTTATGCCACTTCCTAGATCCTGCAACTTCCCAAAAATATGCCAAAGAAAATTTCTCTAATAACTGTATGATCTATAAATTGTCGTGGATATTACACTGGAACAATTTGTCCCAACATATCTTACAAATTTTTATAATCCAATAATGTATAGTGCTTTACTTAGAATTAAAATTTAATCTTACTAGCTTAATGCATGAAAGAACTGATACAACTAAAACTAAAATGAAAAAATCTAAGCAAATTCCACATAATGAACACAAGTTGTACCCCAGAAAAACCAATCTCGAAGTTGAGCCTATGCTATGTTCTTTTCTTCATAGTTATGAAAAGAAAATACAAGGAAAAGGGCACTCACTATGGTGTTTCCATGGCCACTATGGCTAGTATGGCTACTATGGGATCTATTACTTCTTCTATCCCACTTCAATATCCAAATCTCAGATGCTCTACTTAACTATGGAACAAAAACAATAAAATATGAATTGAACCCTTTCCTTTCTTATAGGCCTAGTATTTAACATGGACTTATAGTCATTTAGGCTTATGATTAAAGTTTGTGTATGTCTAAAGTCCTCATTAAGGTTTGGGTTTTTGACCCTCTAGAAAACTCTTGAAAGTTCACACATGATTAGCTCCACATGTGTGAGTAAATGTGCTATTAAGTGCACTAGCATGGCATCTACTCAATATCATAGTGATAAAATGGATATACCAACTTATCGAAGGAATAACTTGCAAATACAAACTTCAATTGAGATGATCTTTACATAATTGGAAAGTTCTCAATGTGTAGAATAACATAAAAAATTAAAAGTTTTGAACCCAAAAAAGAATATTTAAGGCCTTTGACATGCTCTTGAATTTTCCAGACCCCAAATAAAGAAAGTATGTGCTACCCCTAAAATGGGTCAAACAAACCAATCAATCTATTTTTTCCATTCACAAATTTTAAATAAAATAACAAATTATACAAAATACATTCTAAATCAAGAATTATATATTATGTTTTAATTATTTAGTAAAGTATAGTTGAAATTATGGGTACTTTTTAATTTTTCATCATTTTATTTGTAGCTTTACCATAAAACATTACTTTAGTTCTTAGGGTTGTAGTAAGATAGGTTTATTTTTACTACTATTTTTACGAAATAGATTCATCTATTTTTTTGAGGGGTACTGATAAATTAGTTAGATGGTCATTTTTCTCATAATTTTTTTTATTTTGAATATAAATGTAAATAAATGAGCATAGATCCATCTTAACACTAGATGTACCAAGCATTAAAAGGGATTAAATCTTTCGAGATGTAAATCTCCTTTTGAGTACAAAACTTGAGAAAGGGTTTGTACCTATAGAGATTTAATTCATCTTGGTGCATATGGATCTAACGTTAAAATGAATCTCTCTCTCTCTCTCTCTCTCTCTCTTCTCCTCTCTATATATATATATATATATATAATTATATTAAAACTCTAATAATATACATTTCTTTAATAAATTAAGTTTGCATTACCTCAAAATTACAAATACATCATCCTAGGCATCACAATTCAAACAATGGGTTAGAAATTAATTAATGGAGTAATCAAATAAACAAAATATTGTAGAAACACAAAATCATAAACACATAAAACAAGAGAGGCACAAATATATGTGGTTCACCCAATTTGGGCTACGTCCATGGAGAAACAACCAGTCCTTCCTTTTATATTATCCAGAAAAATGAAGAGATGCAACCTACAACAGGTCCAATATAATTTTGTCGTCACTCACAGACAATCTCCTCTCTCTTTTTTGCTAAGAATAATAATTCAAAACTGCAATACAATGCCCTCATATAAATCGAGGGTTTCCTTCTAGGGAAAAAGACCTTAACATAACTTCTACTATCAGATCATCTGCCTAATGAATGGCCTGGATTGACTACGAAATTACAATATTTTACAAGGAAACTTTTCATCTATTTTTCGCTTTGAGGGCACTGCCCTTGAACCACCACTAGGGGGCGCGAAGATGATTAAATGGGTGGCATCGCTACCCCATTAGGAATAATGATGTAATGCAACTGAAACAAAAGAACCTCTAAACAATCTGGAAGATAATCAGGCTCCACACCCAACACAATGATCAATATCAATCTACCATGAGGGAAACCATATCTATTGACCAATTTCTTAAGATCAAGTATAACAAAATAAAGCATCTACTAATGAAAACTACTAGAGATATTATAAAATAAACTACATAGATAATAAAACAACTATTAAAATACATATCATGTGCTCAAGAGTATAAAGAATTCATTGGAGCCGGGTCCTGGGAACTTGCACTAATAGGAGTGGGAGGTTTAAGTTCACAATGAAGATGACTTTCTATGTGAGCTAGGCAAGCATCCAAACAGGTCAAACCAGAGCATTTCTATCTTTGCATCTACTTGATTTCATTCAAAGAAGAGATGATATCATTATGGTCTTCATGCTTCTCTTTCAAGACCCCTCTCGTAAGAGTTTTCATCTTCCATAAAGGGTGATGGATTTTAGGTATGGTTCCATATTTCCCTTGCATGACTAGGGTCAAAAACCCAATTGGGTACCTCCTCTAGGATTTCAGAGTCAAAATAAACTTAATAGTTATGAGTGGCGAGGGCTTCGAGTTGGAAAATTTCTTCACGAGTGTTAAGAGGTGTAGCTAAGTGAAAGATAGTCGTAGCTTCCTGGGACTAGGTTTGGGTACACAACCTGCCCTACGGGCCTCTACCTATCGCTCCTTGGTGACTATGCATATGTTTTTTGGACATGTTGCGCGAATAGGGGAAAAAAATCCCAACAAGTATCCCATAATAGACTAGGACTGACAAGGAAAAGACTATGAAGGTCGAAATAGAGGAAAGACTAGGGATTATGAACAACCCAATACAATAAGAAAAGGAAGACTAGTAAAACATAGATTTAGATGAAAAACACTAGGCAGGGTCCCCCGTTTCCTAGGATACACCAAAGTGCGGGTCACAATGCTCCCTTGTAGAAATTAATCCAAAACCAAAATACTTACACCACAAATATTTATAGCCATAGAAAACAAAACTAAGATTGAAAAAGAAGTTTGTAACCTGATAAATCCAAACCACTTAGGGATATCACCTGGCAACTTAGCTAGAATCACCAACCAAAAAGGATAATGATAAATCAGGTCATTAGCGAGCCAGGATAAATCTGGTAAATCAAGGGTTGTAATGAAAGGTAACTATAGGTTAAAATTCTGTCGAGAATATTTATAACCTTATGGATAAGGCCCAGTTTGTATTGTACCAGAGTAGCAAAGGTAAACCATACCAGGTTGAACTGTAAATGGATATCCTTGAAAAGGTTGTCCTTGAAAGGGTTGACCTTGAAAGGGTTGATGTTGGGTCCCCATACTACTAGTGATTACCCCATTACTATTGTAGTTGTACCCCTTATTAATATTGTTGTGCCCCTATTGTGCCCATATTGTTACTATTGTGCCCCATAGAAGCCCACTATCGTTATTATTGT
>APFE031678422.1:0-16549 GCA_000404065.3 Pinus taeda | reverse complement strand
TCCACTGATACCATGCACGTGCATCTAGCCATCCAAGAGAAAGGTGAACCCTCGATCTCGCTGGTGCCTCGCTCGCTTGAGATGGAAGTTGACCGTGGCAGCTCTTCTGTGTTGATGTGTAGTAGGTGGATCGTCTCTCCTTTTTATCCGTCATGTGACTACTTGGTTTCCATCTTGATGGTTGTCTTGCGGGGTGATGTGGGTGATGATATGTTGAAGTTTTATAACCCACGATAGCTTTTGCTTGACTTCACCCTGCTGTGGTGCCTGTTGTGGTGTCTTCTTTTTCAATATGACTTCAACCACTGAGCCCTCCTTTGATGTATCATCACCTGTAACCTTTCCTTCTGCAGCCTCTGTTTGTGTTTGATTGTCGATCATCAAAGGCTCATCATCTGATATGTCAGTTCCTTGAACATCTTCTGCTTCACCCTCCATGTGCTCTACCTATTTATGGATGGAAATATCCTGTAATGTAATTTTCTTCTTTTTATACCATAGCTTCAGGAATTTCTTCTGTACATTAATATTGATAGTACCTACGGATTCCATTCAAGGATATCCCAAAACAACATCCATATTATCCATCTCTGAAGCATAAAAATCACCATGCAACACATATTTATCCATAGAAATCTTCAAATCCTTGTACATTTGAACATCCTCATTATTAACCTGTGTATGTTCAAGTTGTTTTGCGGGAACTTGCAATTTTTTTGCCAAATTAACATTGATGAAATTATGCTTGCAACTAGGATTTATAGACACAACGATCTTCTCCTTCTGAATTAACCCATGAACCTCCAATAAGGATATACCAGTAGGAAATAGACCCACATGTTTCTCCTTATCTTGTTTTCTGGCATGAGACCATCTGTCTAAAAGTAATTTTTCAAATTCTTCATCGGAAAGTTTGGTCAATTGCTCGCGGTCAAGTGAGAACCACCATTCGTCAGCCTCATATTTTAAATTATACCACACTGAAACCCTCCAAACTCTCCCATATTTGAGCTTTATTGTTTGTAGGAATTCTTCAATAGTAGGACCCTCATCTTTCTCGATAAATTGTAGAGTCGTCATGAAGAGGGTTTTGAGAAAAAATTCTATGACTTGGCCAAAATTTGAAATTGTCACAGTTTCATCAATATTGCTCAGAATCTCTATTATAACCTGTTTTTGGAAATGTAACAACCATTCTGCATCTGTCCATGTGATAGAAATCCTGATCCAGAAACTAGAATTCCAGATCTGCGCTGCTACTCTCCCGCCGTCACCCAAAATTTCTGAAAAAAGTGCTGATTTTAAATCAGCGATATCTCCCTCATCCGGACTCCGATTCGACTGATTTATTTTTTGAATTTAGGTGCTTTTTCACAAAGATTCTAGATCTACAATTATATCTTGTAGATCTTGCACCAGGACATCTAGATCTGCGCCGCAAATTTGTTGCCCCGAAAAATTGTCTCCAACCCTATTGGTTTTTAGATCAGCGATATCTCCTTCATCCGGACTCTGATTTGATCGATTTTTTTTTGAAATCGGCTATTTTTTCACAAGGAATACAGATCTGCAATCATATTTTTCAAATCATGAACCAAAACGTACAGATCTGATTTGCAAACTCACTACCCTTGAAATCCTGCAAAACGTAAAAAAAAAATTCACTTTTGTGCCCAAGAAAGTGCTCTGATACCACTTGTTGTAGATCTAACTCAGAAATATTATAGATCTGATATGAAAATATAAGATAATGGAAACAACCCAAGAATAAAAAGATATGAATAGATAGAAATGCTTCTTTATTATTAAAACCCTTAAGGTAGGGCAACACCATACATTCACTCCTTAAGGAAGGAGAATACTCCACAAGCCATATGCTTGTTCATACAAGACTATTTCTCTTCATATCCCTCCATGTGGAGTCCCTAGCCTAAATATAGGCCTCATACATACAATACCATGCATCATTACCATGGTTTCCTCATACCATCAACTAATACCATGGGCCCCTTACATTATTGTTAACTACTTGTGGTCACTTACATGACATGGGTTAACCACCTTATTTATTACTATGGCCCATCCCATTATTACATTATTACCTTGGGTACCTCCCTCAGTACCCCATATTACCCCCCCTAGGTATATAACAGAAACTAGGGTGAAGCACCAAAAACAATGTTCCAAATAATACCTCCCATTCCTAAGAATGGAGCACCAATCAAGGGTTGGTTACAACTGGTTGACTTGGGCCTACCTGATGTATTTAACCAGGGGTTAGATAGGTTCTGCCAATAGATAGTCCTATATATGAAGGATAAGGTCCTCCAAGAGGTTGCCCCCTAGAGAAAAATATGGTCCATAGGATTTGTTCCCCCTAGTTGGAAAGTAAGATCTAGTTGGGGTTTTTTTACAGAGACCTCCACTACCCTATAACATATTTACTTGTTGGTCAAATGTTGATGGCACTTCAGACATGGAAACTTGTGAAAATTCCATGGTTTGGGTAGTACATCCTAAACTGATAGATGGTAAACCAGCTAGGATTCCAAAAGAGAAATGGGAAATATGAGAAGAAGGAAGATCTAATGTAACTCTTGAAAAAGTCCCACTGAGTGACTAAACCCCAGTGGGTATAGAGGGTCCACCATTTATAAATAATTATGGAGGTCCAATAAATATGGAAGTCGTATTTACTTGACTGGGTCCACTTTTAAGAGTGGATGACGTTTGAATTACAGTTGAGGATTTTGTCATGGTTCCCCTTACTGAGAAAGGTAAACAAGTGTGTAAATCTTGAGTTCCCCTAGGAAAATAAGATACAGGAGTTGTATACCAAGGATCTAGTCAAAAAGGAGATCATATTTCAACTATGAAAAGGTATTTTGAAAGAAGAGTATGGTTAGTTGTAGGAGGTGCTTGAGTAATTTCTTCAATACTTAAATTCTAGGTGGTAAATTTTTTGTTTCGACAACTAAAGTTATAAATTCTTATTATGTGACCAGTAGAGTAGAAAATGGACTAGGTGAAGATGAAACATGAATTTCTAGAGTTACTGATTTAGTGAACCATTCTTCAGGTACAAATTCAGGTTATGAAATTTTAGACTTGGTTATTTTAGTTTTAGGTTCACTTATCTCTATTTTAGATAGTTTATGTTCACCTTGAATTACTCCTAGTTCAAGAATTTCAGTTATTTCAAGTTCATATTGAACTACTTCTGATTCTACTATTTGCACTTGAGTTACCTCAGATTCAATTATTTTAGGTCCTGTAATACCAGGTGAATATGCCTCAGGTGTTGTTACTTCAAGTTCTATAACTATAGGTCTTGTAACACTAGATGATTCATGTGTAATTTTAGGGGGTAAACCCTGCATTCTACGAGAACGTCGAGGATGATTTTCCATAGTGAAGTTTTAATGAAGAAATATTACTAGTATATGATGGTCAATTTTACAATTTTACCAATTAAAATAAACAAAAGAAATGAAAAGGGATACTAGGTATGAAATGTTACCAGGCTACTATGAACTGTAATATATTGTTAAGTACTTGCACGCAATATCCTCGAACACTATTTTCGGTCCATAATAAACAAAAAGGCAACTGACTCAGTTATTTATGGTTGGTTTGTAACCTAGAGGGAGTCCTTCGATATACTCGAGAGTACGTGGAAGCTTAGTTTGTGTTAGTGACATCTAATGTGTCACATACAATGGGAAGAATTCTAATAATACTTATTGTACGTGGAATACCAACCATCCACAAAACGTAACACAGACAATTAACAACAACTCCTATGATTATAGATGCTAGAACAAGTCTTCTAACCTAGATCTACTAAATATGATGTGATTAATTAACGTCTTGCTAAATTTTAATTTATCTTATTTTTTTCTTATTATGAAGTAGTCAAGTATGTATGATAATCAATCGGTGTAATAACTCAACTTCAATGTAGCTAACATGAAATATATCCTTTTCACTTTGATAAATCCTAATTACGAAAGGGAGAATATTTCACTCAATGTCCAAGAATGAAAAATTCAATCTTCTACAAGTATCTTCTAATTCAAACCCAAATAATTCCAGAAGAACTCTTTCAAAATAAAAAACACTATAATGCAAGAATCGATTAACAAGAGAAAAATATCACAAATGCTTTGATGCGCTGACGTTCAAATGCAAATCAATCAAAGAGAAAAAAAGTTATGTTCAAAACAAGCATAAAAAACAAATGAAAGCTATCTTTCAATGAGAACACTAGCTTTTCAAATATTAAAATATTTATTTACAATAGGAAAGAATAAATGTTCTGATCAATTCAACTAAAAATATCGAAACAATTTTGGAAGCCAATATTCTTGTTAACAAATCAACAAATCAACTAGACACCAAAAACCCTAAAATGTAAATATAAGTGATTTCTTAAGAAGGCAAACAAACACACTAATTTCAAAGCTAATGTTGACTTTTCTGAAGTAAACACAAACAAAAAAAATCCTAGTAAGCAAAAAATTGTGGAACCAAAAGGTAAAACCCTAATTATTTGACTTTTTCTAAGGCTATCACACCTACACAGTTGACACTAGTGCGGTGCTGCAATATTTATAAAGGTAAAGTGCACAGGGCATCACTTTGTTGCTGAAATCACAGTGTGATAGGAAGATACACAAAGAAAAAATCAAAAATTATTGAAAGGCCTCTAACAATTGAATTTTAAGGATCAAAACTAAACCTTAGTAATGCTAGAAGGCCACATTAAGAAAAGGAAGCCACTAAATAACTCAATTGTTCCCAAGTAGTGTCACCAAATTGATATTTGGATGAATCTCATTCTGTTGAAAGGACAAGATCTCCCTAGGCTTGGAAACCAAACCTAGTAACAATCAATACAAAAGACACTAATTATTCTCTAGAAATACTTGAATCATTCAGAGGTAAATTTGTCCAATGACCAAAATAAGCTCTCAATCCTTTGTTTGCTTGATATCATGCTCCACTTTCAATCCTTGAAATGGAATCTGCAATGACAAAAACAACAAAAGCTCAAAACATACAATATATAAATGAATTAAAGTTATTTCTAACTAAAAGATCAAGAAATTTCGTATATATAAACATTGAACACATTTTATGAGAAAAACACTACACTTTGTATTGACAAGGTGAAGACAATATTATAACCCTTTTGGTCTTGATGTCATAAGCTCTCTTCCAAGAAATATCCAATCCTTCCTCTTGAAATGATAAGCCTTCACTCTTCAATTTGAAAACATAAGGGTACTTCAAAATTCAATCCCTGATCCTTTAGTCTACATTGAATTTATAGGAGAG
This sequence comes from Pinus taeda, assembly GCA_000404065.3. NCBI lineage: Eukaryota > Viridiplantae > Streptophyta > Pinopsida > Pinales > Pinaceae > Pinus > Pinus taeda. The sequence goes on along the minus strand of APFE031678422.1, from coordinate 11,209 downwards.
GAGAGGAGGTTGGAGATCCATCTTCTAATGGATGAGATCCATAATTGGATTGGTTGCATGATAAGGGGGACATGATCCATCATTCTTGGGATGAGGTCCAAAGAGATGGGAAATCGAGGTCTAGTTGGTTGAGGGAAGATTCCTCAACAAGGTTCTAGAGTTTAATTTTTAATTTTTACCCATGTTGAAAGGGTGTCACAATTTGTAATGGATAACAGTGCATCACTTTGCACATCGTAACCACTGCCTTCCAAAACTACAATAGAGATGATATTTTTCCTTAGTCTTAGAACGAAAATGAAATCCTTGAGTCTGAGAGGGGAGCTCGACTCCCTCTTAAAGGTGATTGCACCAATCTTGGTCATGCTATAACTTCCATCGTCTCCAAACTCAATGTTCATATGGAGATATTTCTCCTCCAATTCATTGAAAAATTCTATATTCCCTGTCATGTGGAATGAGGAACCACTGTCTAAGTACCACACACTCCCCAATAGTGTGCTCACCATGCATGCGATGAGAGTGAATTCAAAATCAAATTATGAAGCCAAAGCTTCACCTATTACTACTATTTTAGGCTCCTTCTTGCTTTCCTTCTTGTGTGAACATTTGTGGCATAGTGCCCGAATTCATGACAATTGAAACACTTGATTTTGGACAAGTATTTCTTCTTTCCCTCTTGGACGGAATCAACCTCACCTTGGAACTTATTCCCCTTGGTCTTCATTCCTTTGTTGACTAATGCAAGGTCCTCTTCCTCTCTTTGGATGGGGTTTCATCTCTGGTATTTCGCCTTATTTATTCCTGTACCAAGTCGGACTATAAGCACTCCCAACTTGGTAGTTTCTCCCTCCTACTCACCGAATCTTGATAGCTATGACAACTTTTGGAAAATATATACTTATTCCAATCTAAATGTTTGGAAAATATATCTTAGTGGGCATCATTGGATGTGTTTATGGCTAACGGAAATTGGCAAAGGCATTAATAAGGAAAAATGACATTTTTGGCACATTTATTTACGAAAATAAAGGAAAATAGGAGAAAAGGAAGGTGAAAGATCACAGGTTGCATGTGAGGAGGAAATTGAAGAAAATAACGGAAAATGAATAAAATAGAGGCCTAATAGATAAAAAGGCTGCTAAGGCTCAGTTAGTACCTTTTTCCAGTTCAGTTTTGGAGCTCTCTCATTATTCTCTCTCTCACACACACTCTTGGACATTTAGAGTTTTCTTGGAGCACTCTAGCCTTGGAGCAAGGAAGGAAAAGCAAGAAAAATGAAAGCAAGGAAAGCAAGGATCAAGAAATTTCAAGAAGAATACTTGCAGGTAACATATTTCACGTGTGATTTCCTAGTTGTCTTTGACATGCATGGCTTTGCATGTTTGTGCATGGTTCTCTTGTTGTCAGTGGCATGGTTTTGCTATGTTATGAGAGTGCATTTTGGCCTAGCCTTGACTTTTTCTAGATAGCCATGGTGTGATGGGATTTTTTTCTTGATTTTGAACTTTGGAATTTCTAGATGGTTTTAGAATCCAAGGTGGAGTTCATCACAGGAAACCACCAAAGGCCTAGGAATCCATTGACAGATTTTGGTGGGATACACAGTAAAGCCTGAGGATGGAGTCTCAGTCGAGGGCCTAATGACCTAGTATGGATTGTGGTAAATCCTGAGATACTAGTGTCTTGGTTTAGGGCCTAGTTATCTAGTGTGCATTGCAGTAAAGCCTGAGAGACAAGGAGACGAAAAAATCCTCGAGGATAGTGAGGAAGTCTGGAGGAATTCCTAGCTAGGTTTGGTTTTGTGATCTTGATGCCAGTTTTGGTGAGATCATGGTTTGGTGAGGGTGGAGGTGGTTTAACCTCTGGATTCCCTTGGTTGTTTTTGGATTGGTTTATCCAAGATATCCCACATTCATGCTTAGAATGCGGCATGGGGGTGACTGGCTGAAATAAAGATTTGGTTCAACCATGTCTACAGTTAGGTGGTACGTAGAAGTCCTAAACTTGGTTGGATTTTCCTATCTTTAATAAAAGCTAAGTTCTTTTTCTTTTGTACTTGTTAATATTTGGCTATGGTTTTTATCTCATTTTTATTTTCATGGTTTAGTGTTGGTTATAAGCACGGTTATATGACCAGTTATTGTCATGGTTATTTCATGTATTTACTTGTAACTGAATGGATAATGGATGCAAGACCTAATTGATGTCAAAAAAGTTAATGGAAGAGGGTGGTGATCCTTCTTGTCAAGTCTCATATGAGTTATCAATCCTTTATGCCCTATCTTGTATTCATTTTCTATAGATTGCATAGATGCCAAGTGTTTGGAAAAATGTCAGTCCCGGTTGGGGATGGTCAGGCTTAGTCCTGGAGTTAGTTTTTTATTTGTAATATTTGTTATCATTTAAATCATCGATTCTGAAAGTGTCATTGAATTATGGGTAGTGACCTTGGATTTGGGCCTAAAAAATTGGCTCAAATCTTGGGGACACTAGCACAACACAGAGAAAAATAGTCCGTGGATGTTGGCATACCATGCCATGGGAGCATCTAGAGCCTTATGGACGTTAGCATGCCCATATCATGGGAGTGTCTAGGGTTAATTGGTCTAAAACCTTCGTGGTACTTAGGGGCTAGTTACATGAGAGGTTGGTTCCTAAGAGTCTTCTTGCTAATGTGGAAGATGTGTATGTTGTGTTTATGTCGATTCCACTTCCTTAAGGTGACTTAGGAAGTTGAATCATATCATAGCAACTTCTCATCACATGTTTACCCCTGTTGGCCGATTACTTGGGTAGATGTGGGAGGACGATTTTTTAGAGTGGTATCAGAGCATGGTTCACCCCTCAGATTGGATGGGTTGTGTGTTGGTGATGCATTCATGCTAGTTGCACATGTGTTAATCATCCTTGTGCTTTATGTGCTTGTTGCATATGCATGGTGTTAGTCATGGTTGAAGTGGTAGCACCACGTGAAGGAATAAGTTTTTGTGTGAAGTGTGTCTCCATAGGTGTATGATTGGTTACATGTTGTTTATGCTTGCGTACTGTTAGTGTATAGTGATATGGTTGTTGTTGTCATGTATAAGGTCATGGAATGTGTAGTTGATATGGTCATGCATTGATGACTAGACTCCAGTTATAATGATGGATAATGGTTACATGTTTATGTGTTATATTTATATATGTTTTCATGACTGTGTTATACATGTATCACGTTGATTTTTTGACCTTGCAGACAAGGTATCCTCCCCAAATTATGCTAAGGTACTTTGTTTTATTGTGATTTGGTTTAGATGACATGAAATACCTTGCAAGAATAATATTAAAGATGACTAGAAATATGGTAGACTATAGTTCTCGAGACTCTCCTTATGGATCAGATGAGAAGCATGTTGTTGGGAACTCTTCTATTTTGGCAGAGAAACTAAGACGCTTGAAGGAAAAAATAAGGATATGCAAGGCAGACAGTGACAGAATCATACAGGCATAGGAGAAACAAGCAGAGGTAAATGTAGTGATACTTCAGAGTTTGTCAGAATTGCAGCGACATGGACCACTCCGGATCAGCCATGAGCAGGAGGACAAAACTAAAGGGGCATATGGAAACAAGTCCCATGGTGAGTATTGGTTGGATGGAGAGGACAAGATCAGATATGGAAGGTCCTTGGGTACTCCAGATAGGAGGGGTGATAGACACAAGTACTATTCTAGTTTTGGTTCTGACAGGCTTTATGATCATCATCGTCATCATCCTTACAGGAGGAGTGACAAGGGGTATTTTCCAGATGAGTTTAAGAAAGAAAATCAACCTACATTTGATGGATAAATGAATAAATCACATCATTCAAAGGCATGGTTGTTTAGTATGTGGAAGTTCTTTAGATCACACAATTATTCAGAGAAGATGAAAGAAAAGATAACCACTTTCAGTCTCAAAGGTAAAGCAAACATTTGGTGGGAAGATGTGAAGAATGTTAAAGGTATTTAGGAAGATGACTTGACTTGGAATGAGTTTGAGAGGCTCTTCAAGAAGAATTATTTGTCGGAAAGGTACTAAGATGACAGAGCTAAGGATTTTTATGAGTTGCAGATGGGTTCCCTGAAAGATTATGAGTATACTAGAAGGTTCTTTGAGTTGTTGAGATATGTGCCTTACCTCAAGGAGGAGAAGGCCAAGGTTCAGAGATTCATCAATCAACTGCCAGTAGCATACAAAAACTGGATTGAGTTCGATGAGCCCAGATCATTGGAGAAGGCCATATAAAAGTTGTAATATTGTTATGAGAAGTTGAAGCGCAAAGTTGAGCATAAGCGTGAATTGAAAGGAAATGAGCAAGTTAAAGGAAAATGGCCCCCAAAGTGGGGAAGACCTCAAGATGCAGGTGAGAAATAAAATTTATTCCTTACAAGAAGTTCAATACAGCTGAGAAGGGATATTGAGTGCACCAGACTAGAGGCGATGGTAGAGCATCGTTGTAGTGTTGGATATGTGACAAGGATCATCGTAAGAGGGATTTTCCGCAGTATCACGGTGGTAGTCACGAGATCTATAGTGTTCAACAGGCGCATACAGTTGGTGATGTTGGTCATAAAATTCCTCAGATCTATGCAGCTATGGAAAACAAGAAGAAGGATCATGAAGCATATATCATTGAGATGGATGGTAAGCTTTATGATAAAGTTGTTTTTATTTTGATTGATCTTGGATCTAATTATAGTTATATTAATCCTAACCTGGTGGATAATAGTGGTTTGAGAAAAGAAGTGCATGAAAAATGTTGGTTGGTACAGTTGGCTAAAGGTACAAAGAAGAGAGTTCATCATTGGGTAAGAGATTTTGCATTTGAGTTAAATGGTATGCCTACAACAACACATTTGAATCTACTACCATTGGGATCGTATAGTATGCTTTTGGGCATGGATTGGTTGTACCTTCACAGGACCAAAGTGGATTGCTTCGAAAATGCAATTGAGTGTGTGGATGATAGTAGGGAAAAGAGAAATTTTCAGGGAAAGAAGAAGCCTACATTAGTTAGGATGGTTACCGCTATGTAGGCTAAGCGTAATTTCAGAAAAGGTTGTGTGATGTTTGCAATACATATATATCTAGTGACAAGGGTAAAGATGCTGAGGATGTAGAAATCTTCTAGAGGTACCTTGTATTGCAATAGTATCAGGATGTGTTTCCAATAGAGATTACAGAGTTATCTCCTCACAAGGAAGTATATTTCTCTATTGATTTGGTGCCAGGGGCAACACTAACATTGAAGGCACCTTACAGAATGAGCACTCCAAAGCTAGTATATTTGAAATTGCAATTAAAGGAGATTCTTGACGAGGGATACATTAGGCCATGTGTATCGCCTTGGGGTGCACAAATTTTGTTCGTAAAGAAGAAAGATGTTACTCTTAGGTTTCTCATTGATTAAAGGCAACTGAACAAGGTAACGATGAAGAATAGGTACCCATTGCCAAGGATTGCCGATTTGTTTGATCAGTTGAAGGGAGAAGCAATGTTCTCTAGGATTGACTTGAGATCTGGATACCATCAAGTACACATTAAGGAAGAGGATATATACAATACTACATTCAGGACTAGTGTGAGCATTATAAGTTTGTTGTAGTTGCATTTGGTTTGACTAATTCCCTAGCTAAATTTATGTGTTTAATGGATAGTGTGTTGCATCCTTATCTAGAGAAGTTTGTTATTGTATTCATTGATGACATCTTGATATACTCCAAGAATGAAGAAGATCATGCTGAGCATTTAGCAGCAGTATTGAGATTCCTAAGAGAGAATCAATTGTATGCCAAGCTTATCAAGTACAACTTCTTTCAGACAGAGGTGCATTACTTGGGAGATGTTGTCTCCAAGGAAGGCATAGTAGTAGATCCAGAAAATATATGGGCTATCATGGAGTGGGAATCTCCTAAGAATGTGGATGAGGTGAGATTATTCATGGGATTAACAAGTTAATACAAGAGGTTCATCAGGAACTTATCACGCATTGCATATCCTATCACATCATTACAAAGGAAAGGTAAGGAGTTTGAATGGAAAGAGGAGTGTGAGGTCAGTTTTGAGCAACCCAAGCAGTTTTTGACACATACACTAGTGTTAAATATTGTAGATCCAGACAAATAATTTGTAGTTTGTACATATTCTTGCAATAGAGGACTTGGTGGAGTCCTTATGCAGGAAGGATAAGTAGTGTGCTATGAGTCATGGAAACTGAATGAGCACGAGAAGAACTATCTGACGCATGATCTTGAGCTAGTAGCGATCATACATTCATTGAAGATGTGGAGGCATTATCTTCTGGGCAGGAGATTTGTATTAATGAGTGATCACAATTGGTTGAGTTACTTGTTCGACCAACCAAATCTAAACTCCAAGGAAGCTATATGGTTGGCTACCCTTAGTGATTTTGACATCGAGATTAGATATATTAAGGGAAAGGAGAACTAGGTTGTAGATGCTCTTAGCAAGAAGGTACATGTAAACCATATAGTAACTATGAGCTCTTATGGGACATGGTTACAAGATAGGATCTTGCAGGCAGGACAGTGGGATGAAAAATATATGGAGATTATGCATAGGTTACAGTAGAGTACATGTACAAGTAAGGGTGTGGGTATAGGTACAGGTACATGTGAAGGTATATGTATAGGTATAGGTGTAGGTGCAGGTGCATGTATAGGTACAAGTGATCAGGGTGAATATTATCATCTCATGGAAGATGGTTTGGTGAGATTCAAGGATAGGATCTATGTTTGAAGTACAGTGAAATCAAGAACCTTATCTTGAGGTAGTTTCATGTGAATCCATACTTGGGTCACCCAAGATATTAGAAGATGTTGACGGTGGTGAAGAAATTATACTATTGGCCGAATTGGAAGAAGGAAGTGGCAGAGTTCATGGATAGGTGCTTGGATTGTCAATAGTTAAAGGGGACGTGTAAGCATCTAGGTGGACTGCTACAACCTATTCCGATTCTGGAATGGAAATGGGAGTTCATTTTCATGGATTTCATTATAGGTCTTATGAGGACAGTGAGACAACATGATTCTATTATGGTCATGGTTGACAGGTTGAGGAAGGTAGCTCACTTCATTCCAGTGAAGACTACATATTTAGCTAGTGAGGCGGCACATATTTTTATCAGGGATATCGTAATATTATATGGTGTTTCGAAGAACATTATGTTCACTTCCAAGTTTTGGAAGGAGCTATTTGAAGGTTTCGGTACATAGTTTGCCTTTAGTACAGCTTATCATCCGTAGTATGATGGATAGATAGAGAGGCTCAACAAAATTTTGGAGGATATGTTGAGGATGTATGTGATGCACCAACAGTAAAGATGGGAGGCGTATCTCCTGTTAGTTGAGTTTGCATACAACAATGGTTATCAGGAGTCATTTAGGATGATTCCTTTCAAGGCACTGTATGGGTGGAGTTGTAATACTCCCATCAGCTGGAGTAATCCAGTGAACTGGGTACTTATTGGACCAGATTTGTTCGCAGACATGGAGCAGGAAATTTAGATTATAAAGAATAATATAAAGGCAACGCATGATAGACATAAGAGTTATGTGGACCAGCACAGGGAATTCAAGGAGTTTCAGGTTGGGGAGCATGTGTATTTTCACGTCAAGCCCAAGAAGAGCTATTTAAATATTAGATCGTGTGCCAAGTTGGAATCATGGTGTTGCAAGCCTTTTTAGATCCTTGAGAGGATTGGACCAATGTCCTATCGACTTGCACTTCCAACAAAAGTGAAATTCCATTATGTTTTCCATGTTTCATTGCTTAAGAGGTATATAAAGGATGTTGATCACGTTATTGATTGGTTTGTATTGCAGGTGGAGCACGAAGGAGAATTCCAGCCGGGGCCTCAGTGCATATTACAACGAAAGAATCTCATGCTTAGGAACAAATCCATAGTGCAAGTTAAAGTGCAGTTGAAGCACTTTGGGCCCGAAGAAGCAACATGGGAGATGGTGGATCTAGTGTGGACCATGTATCCTTCTTTGTTTGCGAGTGGAGGCAAAGTAGTTTTGGTTTGATGTTTGGTATATGTTTGGCATATTATGTTTTGTTGATATTTTGGTATATGTACATATGTATATGGATGTAAATACCACCATGAGTTAAGTTATAAAGCTCCAATAAGATGTATGATTGTTGTCTTGTCATGTTGTCATGATGTTTTGCTTCTAAGCAAGTAATTCATTGTAAATATTGCAACGAGCTAAGTTATAAAGCTTCATGGGCAGTGTTTCTTCTTTTCAGTGGTTTTGTTGAGGTCTTGGTGTGGTTTAACACCGAGGATGGTGTTCCCCAAGGTGGAGGGGCTTGTAACAACCTCTGGTTAAAATTTCATGTAATAAAAGTTAATAAAGGCAAAATAAGACCATTGTTAAGGGACACTTATTCCAAGTTGAATGTTGGGCAAAGATATCCTAGTGGGCATCACTCGATGTGTTTATGGCTAAAGGAAATTGGCAAAGGCAAAGGCATTAAAAAGGAAAAACAACATTTTTGGCACATTTATTTATGAAAATAAAGGAAAATAGGAGAAATGGAAGATGAAAGGTCATAGGTTTCATGTGAGGAGGAAATTTAAGGAAAATAATGGAAAATAAAGAAAAAATAGGCCTAATTAATAAAATGGCTTTTGAGGATTAGTTGGTACCTTTTGTTAGTTTAGTTTTGGAGCTCTCTTATTATTCTCTCTTTCTCTCACTCTTGGACACTTTGAGTTTTCTTGGAGCACTCTAGCGTTGGAGCAAGGAAGGAAAATCAAGCAAAAGGAAAGGAAGGAAAGTAAGGATCAAGCACATAAGAGCATGATCAAGCAGCTTCAACAGGAATACTTGCAGGTAACATATTGCATGTGTGATTTCCTAGCTAGTTTTGACATGCATGGATTTTCATGTTGGTGTATGGTTCTCTTGCTATCAGTGGCATGGTTTTGTCGGGTTATGACAGTGGTTTTCAACCTAGCCTTGCATTTTTTTGGATAGCCATGGTGTGATGGGATTGTTTTCTCGGTTTTGAGATTTGGAATTATCGGATGGTTTCATAATTTGGGGTAGAGGTTGTCTCAAGAAACTCCCAAAGGTCTAGGAATCCCATGACTGGTTTTGGCGAGATACACGGTAAATCCCGAGGGTGGAGTCTTGGCTTAGGGCTTAGTGATTTGGTGTGGATTCCAGTAAAGCCTGAGAGACTAGTGTCTCAGTTTAGGTCCTAGTTATTTTGTGTGGATTGTGGTAAAGCCTAAGAGACAAGGAGACAGAAAATCCCTCAAGGATAATGACGGATTCTAGAGGCATTCCTAGCTCGGTTTGGATTTTTATCTCGTTGCCATTTTGGTGAGTTCATGGTTTGGTGAGGGTGGAGGTGGTTTAACCTCTAGATTCCCTTGGTTTTTTTTGGATTGGTTTATCCATGAGATCCCACATTCATTCTTGGAATATGGATTGCGGATGACTAGATGAAAGAAATATTTTGTTCATCCATTTCTACAGTCAGGTGGTACGTGGAAGTCCCAAACCTAGTTGGATTTGCCTAGGTTTAATAAAAGCTAATTTCTCTTGCTTTTGTACTTGTTAATATGTGGCTTTAATGGTTGTTATCTCATTGTTATTTTCATGGTTTAATGTTGGTTATAACCATGGTTATATGACTGGTTATTGCCATGGTCATTTCATATATTTACTTGTAATTGAAAGGATAATGGATGCAAGACCTAATTGATGTCAAAACAATTAAGCGAAGAGGGTGGTGATCCTTCATGTCAAGTCTCATATGATTTATCTGTCCTTTATGCTATTTATTGTATTCATTTCCTGTAAATTTTATTGATGCCAAGTGTTTGAAAAAATGTGAGTCCTGGTTGGGGATAGTCAGGCCTAGTCCTGGAGTTACTTTTTGATTTGTAAGACTTGCTATTATGTAAATTATGGATTCTGGAAGTGTCATTGAATTCTGGGCAGTGAATTGGGCTGTGGGCCTGAAAATAAGTGGCTCAAATCTTGGGGATGTTAGCACAACATTGAGAAGAATAGTCCCTAGACGCTAGCATGCCATGTTGTGGAAGCATCCAGAGCCTTTTGGGAATTAACATGCCCATATAATGGGAGCATCTGGGGGTTAATTGGTCTAAAAAATCAGTGGGACTCAGGGGCTAGTTACCTAAGAGGTTGGGATGGTTTCTGAGAGTCTTGTTATTGATGTGGAAGGTCTGTATGGTGTGTTTCTGTCGGTTCCACTTCCTTAAGGTGACTTAGGAGGTAGAATCATATCATAGTAACTTCTTGTCACATGTTTACCATAGTTGGTCAGTTACTTGGGTAGATATGGGAGGAGTTCATTACATAGAGTTGCCAAGTCTTCTTCATGGACATTAACACAGACCCCGCCAAGTTCATCACGACATTGTGTAAAATTGCTTAGATATTGTGGAATTGTGTCATTCTTCTGCATCTTGATACTTCAAAGTTTACCCTTGAGTGCCAACATCTAGTGGTCACTGCGATTCTCGAGAAATTCTTTCAGTACTTTCCACATTGCGAATGGATTTTCTTTTCTGTGGAGATTCAATACATTATGATCTCGTACTTCCTCCAAGATGATTCACCATGCCTTGGCTACGTCTTTCTTCCACTGAGAAAGGTTTTGAGCATCATATGCTTGAGGTTTTGCAACATTTGTTTTGATGTATTCTAGCAACCCGTTTTCATCCAATACTACCTCTATCCGGTCCTTCCATGCAACAAAATTTGAGGTGCCTTCCAAGGCATACTCTAGCCTTAGTCTATTGAAGGCCATCATCTCAGCTCTGAATAAATCCTACTACAATGATCTTCAAATTTGAACCTCTGAGATACAATTTCGAATTTCTTGCTTTAATGTGAATCCAACTCCGATACCATGTGGAAATTTCAACAAACCTAGCTCTGGTACCATGTAGAAATTATTATGTAGATCTAAAACTGCTCATGAAATTCACTAAATGCAAGACTGAAATCTACTCTACTATTCTGCGGAATTCAATTGTTATGAAACCAGCTCAAGAAAATATAGAATAGATAGATCAACGCCTTAGAATTCAGCCTCTTCGAGGGGGAAACCTCCTTTACATTACATAAATGAACAATTCTTGGATGATACAAATGACAAAACCTCCTTTCTATATAT
>APFE031678421.1:46918-71333 GCA_000404065.3 Pinus taeda | reverse complement strand
GTCGAGTCTGTGGGAACTGATGGACACCAAATTGAAGAAGAGCATAGCTTTTCATCCAAAAATAGATGGCCAGACAGAAGTAGTTAACAGGATAGTGATCCAGTTACTGAGAGGATATTGCAGCAAACATCCTAAGCTTTGGGATGAACACTTGTGTAATGTGCAACATGCTTACAATAGAGAAAAACACTCTTCTACATAGATATCTCCTTTTGAAACCTGTTTTGGTTTCACCCCAAGGTCTCCTTTGGATTTTGTCTTTGGTAAAGATACCATGGTTGATGGACACGATGATGTGGACAAGGCAACTAGGTTCATTGAATAGATCCAGGAGATCCACCAGGCAATACAGGAATAGTTGGAAAAGAGCTAGGCCAAGTACAAGGGTAGGCATGATAAGCATCATATGGAGCATAGTTTTCAAGTTGGTGGCGAATTCTGGCTATATATCAGTAAGAATAAGATGGAAGGTGAAGGTAAAAAGCTAAATCCTATCAGGTATGGACCCTTTAGGATACTTGAGAAGATTGGTGAAAATGATTTTCGCCTCGATCTACCAGCTTACATGCACATCTACTCAGTCGTAAATGCAGATTGCTTGAGATTGTTTGAACCTTCAATGATTAAGGACCCTGAAGAGTAGAGTCAATTGCCTTCTATTGATGACCTGCTACCTGAATATCTTAATGAATTACCAATAGACATAGTGCTGGATAGGAAGGTGAGGACAACATGCAGGGGAGATGTTGAGTACCTCAGGATTGTGCTCAAGGGTTCGAAGCCAAGCAGTGCAAAGTGGATTGAGATTGGATAAGTGAGAAAGCAATACCCTCACTTAGTCGATGCTTGAAAACCAACTTTTGGTGGTCCAAAAGATTTTTCAGTGGGAAGGTCATGATTCGAATTGGATCCATAAAGAATTGTCAAAGAACCATGACTTTATCAGATATGACAAACTTCTAAGAATTCAAAACAACGATAAAAAACACCCTAAACTAGTGGCAATGGTAGCTAGCGTGGAACGACGAGGACCTTGATCAAAGCGCCCTGACTGAGGCCCATGGAGACTGCGCGGGAGGCCAAATTAGCCCCTAAGAGCCCCAGATCGGGAAACAGAGGTGGATTTTGATGCCCGATTAGCGCTAATCATGCATCACTGGGTGAAAAGGGCTGAAATGGAGAAGCCTTGAGCACTCGGTCATGTGGGGAGCCGAAGAACAAAGGCGGGACCTACGCTCTGGAAACCGGCAGTATTGATCGGGGCGCCCTCAAATGGTAAGCGGTTTTGGAGAAATTGGAGCGATCCCACTCAATGATTGACGCATGGCAAGCGGAGGAGAGAGAAAACCACCGTTGATGACGTGCTAAAGGTCGAGCAAGTCAACCACGTGAAATGTGCGTATGGTGTTAGATCTAGAGGCCCTAGATCCAACAGCCAAGACTACGCTTGATGGGGGAAGTGGAATCGACGAAGGAATGAGCTGCGATTTAGAAGGATTTGAAGTTTGTTTTGACTGCCATGGTGGAGGAAGACTTCATCCACAATGTAACCGAGGAAATGAATTGATGAAACAGGCTGGCATTGTTTAGAGGAGGACATGTGGCCACTCCCTGACCGCTAATGATGACGTTGAATAGGGAACTCCAAGCGTAGCTGCAGAAGGTGATTCGACGGAGGTGGAAGAGGAATCGAATAGGCATGGGAACGAATGGCTTCAAAGCCTGAATAGAGACAGAATACATAGTCGGAGTCAGTCAGAAAGAATATTGAGAGGAGGATGAGAGATAGAGGAACCAGAATCCTGAGAGGAGGATGGAACATAGAGAAGAAGACGGTAAAGCAAAAGTAGAAAGAGGACAAAGGGCCGAGCTGACCAAAGGTAGCATCAAGCACCAAAGAGCTTGAGAGATCAAAGCCATCCTAGTGAGGATCTATCCTGACTGAGCACCACATTAGGCTCTTTCCACTGTAGACTAGAAGGTCACAGAATTGGTAGGCAAACAAAGTCTGTGCACTCCAGTGGCTTGGGGAATCCAAGGACCACCCTGCCAAGAAAATCTGCATCAGGTGACTCATTTTGAGCTCCTGCATTGTAATTCTCTACTTAAGACACAATAAAATAAGGCCACCACTGAGAGCTGAACCGGAGATGTAGCCCTGGATAATAGGGTGAACTCCTTATTAACTTCTTGTGTTTTGTGTCTGCTTGTTGTATTTCTTTGTTGTCTTTCCATTTAAATGTTTGTGTATTGGCAATCTGATCAATCTGTTGCTTAAATAACATAGAACACACACCAGCACATGAGTCTGTAATACCTTTAAACAATAAATCTTCAATTGATGTCATTCATAGGGTGAATATCATATCACTATTATTGGATTGAAGACCCACCATTTTCCAAAAGTCGATATGAGGAGTTTGATGGCAAGGATCCTGGAACATGGATACTGTAGATGGAGAAATTTTTCGATCTCCATAATGTGAAAAACACACAAAAGGTATGCATTGCAAATTTATATTTGGAACCAAATCAGTTTGTATGGTATCGATGGCTTTGCTTTCGTAAACAAATTGTCACTAGGGTAATTTTTACGGAAGAAATGATAGCACATTATGAGGATACAAAAAGAAACACCTTTTTTAGCCAATTGATAAATCTCAAACAAAAGGGTTCAATGATAGAGCACATTGAGGAATTCCAAAAATTGAACATAAGGGTAAAATATTTTCTAGAGGAGCACATGATTGATGTGTTCATAGGGAATTTAAAGGATAATATCCAACATGAGGTTCGCCTTTGGGAACTTGATTCATTGGAGAAGGCATTCAGATTAGCAAGAAAAATGGAAAGCAAAATTATGGCAACTAGGAAGTCTACCACTCACAACTATAAACATGGAAGTGTTGTTTCCCTAGCCTTCCACAACCTACAAGGTTGACACCACAACAATTGGAAGAAGAAAGAGAAAAAGGGCTTTGTTACAGTTATGATAGAAAATACACTAAAGGTCATAAGTGTGCCGAGAAGAATTATTCTACATAGATTGTGAAAAAGAAGAAGAAAAGGAACAAGAAATGTCAAAAGAAGAGGATACACTCCAGGAACAAACCCTAAATAAAGAAGAAATGAATCCGACCATATCTTGTAATGCATTGGGTGGAATTACCACTCCTCAAACTATCAAGATAGAAGGACATATCAACAAGAAAAAGGTAATAATGTTTATTGATTTGGGAAGTACCCATAATTTTATTCATTGTAAGATAGCCAAGGAATTGAATTGATTCCTATATCCAGCACCAGCGTGTCAAGTGATGGTTGCAAGTGGAGGAACCATAAATTTCTCTGGAAAGTGCCATAATATCAAGCTATCCATGGGAGAATATGTATTGAATAGCCCGAAGCTTTCGATTAAAATGGGTGGTGTTGATTTTGTACTAGGAGTCCAATAGCTACAATACTTGGGTACAATAGCTTTTAATTTTCAAGAACTTTTCATGAAATTTTGTGCGGAAGGAAAGGAAGTTGAATTAGGGGTATTGTAGGTCTATTTCTCCAGATCTCCAAAATGTCTTGGACAATCATTCCAAGGTATTTGAGACTCTCAAAGGCCTCCCACCTATTCGTGATCATGATCATCCTATTCATTTTATTCCAGGAATTGTTCCTCTAAACATCAGGCCGTACTGATATCCCTGTGCCCAAAAAAGTGAAATTGAACATATGGTTGCAGAAATGCCAAAGGCTGGTATAATTCAACCTAGTCAAAGTTCTTTCCCTACTCCAGTAGTATTGGTGCACAAGAAGGATGGATCATGGTGCATGTGTCCAGATGATAGGGAGCTCAACAAGCTCACTGTTAAAGATAAATTTCCCACTCCTGTCATTGATGAATTATTGGATGAGTTGCATGGATCAAATTACTTCACCAAGTTGGATCTTCATTCAAGATATCATCAAATCAGAATGAAGACTGAAGACATTTAGAAAACAACATTTAGAACTCGTGAGGGTCATTATGAATTTTTGGTCATGCCTTTTGGCCTTACCAATGCACCTTCTACGTTTCAAGGTTTGATGAATTCCATTTTCAAACCCTTAGAAAATTTGTTTTAGTATTTTTTGATGATATACTAATCTACAACAAATGTTGGAAAGATCATGTTCAACAGTTGACAAGGTGCTCAACTATTGGAGGAGAACAATTAGTTTGAAAAGCTCCAAATGTTTCTTTGGAGTACAAGAGGTGGAATATCTGGGTCATATTGTATCTCATGAAGGTGTTAAGGTAGACCCTAGCAAAATTAAAGCCATTAAGGAATGGAAAATCCCCACATCCATAAAGCATCTGCGAGGATTTCTCAGGTTGACAGGGTATTATTACAAGTTTGTTAAGAATTATGGGAGAATACTAGCACCTCTAACAACATTATTGAAGAAAGATGCATTTTCATGGACTCCGAAAGCAAAAAAGGCCTTCAAACATCTTAAAGAGGCAATGTGCCAAGCACTGGTCTTAGTTATGCTGAACTTCACAAAAACCTTTACTGTGGAATGTGATGCATCAGGAAATGGAACAGGTGTTGTCTTAATCCAAGACGAGAGACCCATTTCTTTCAAAAGTCGTCCAATCAAAGGAAAGTATTTACACAAAGATATTTATGAGAAGGAAATGTTGACAATACTACATGCACTTAAGAAATGGCGACCCTACCTAATGGGAAGACACTTCAAGGTAAAAGCGGATCATGATAGTCTTAAAAACTTTTTAGAACAAATATTATCCTCTGAAGAGAAACAAAAATGGGTCACAAAGATTTTGGGTTATGAATTTGAAATCATCTAAAAAAAAGGGAAGAAAAATGTTGTGGCAAATGCACTCTCAATAAAGGATGAGGATGTGGAAGCATTATTGTGTGCCATTTCTATTATCCAACTAGATTGGATGAATGAAGTAAGGGATGAATAGAAGAATGATGAAGAAGTGTGGGCAATCATTCAAAAGATACAACAAGATCCCAGTACATTTGATACATTTTGCTAGAAAAATGATTCGTTATGGTACAAAGATTTCTTATACCTATGTAAGAATTCCCAACTCAAACAAAACATTATTATGGAATTGCACATTTCTCCCTTAGGAGGGCACTCAACATTTTTAAAAACTTACCATAGGGTTCAGAAGGAATTTTTTGGGATGGCCTTAAATCGGATATTCAAAAATTTCTGGTAGAATGTGTGGTTTGTCAACAAAATAAATTTGAAACAATTCAACTTAATGTTTCAAATTCTCTCCTGCATTGAAAATATTTTGAAAAAAACATGCAAAAAATGGTATACACGACTTTATCCCTGCATAGGTGTGTATACACGTGATTTTGACAAAAGAAACTCGCGTATATGTTGTTTCAGTTCATAGAAAAAAGCGTGTGTATGCTTCTGTAAATAGAAAAAGTTGCGTATGGTAAGTTTTACAAGAAAAATAAAAAACAAGGCCTGATTAAAAATATCAGAGTTGAAGTCTAAGTTCTTATAGGAGCAGGCAATGCAGTCACAACAAGCAAACCAAGAAATAAGCCCTGATAGTCACTGAACAACTGAAACTAGGAATAACAAGATTGTTATCCCCAGTGGAGTTGCCAATTCTGTTAAGGGAAAAAGTCCCCTAGGGCTTTGGGTCAAAACCCTAACAGAGCAGGGGTAATCTACAATAAGAAACAAGCATTCAACTCAGACAAGATGCTTAAATAATCAAACTATTTGAGGATGAACATACCCGGATGTTCTTCATTTGGGTAGTTCCAGCCAGGGTTCAAACTCTCTACAACTCCTGACGATCTTCGAATCTACAAATCAACCAATTCGAATACACATAGCAGCATATAGATAAATCATTTTAAAGAAATTAACTTTATATCATATAAGTAAATAGTTAGTTATACATCAAAGAAATCATTCATATAGGAAACATAACAATAACATTTGATGCATAAACAAAGTCAATCTCGAGAACAAGACAACATTTCTTTTTATTACAGAAAACTATAATAAACATGGAAAGAGTTCACCTGAGTCTTCCTCTTCCAGCTCCAAGCAAAACCGTCCTCTAGGTCCATCCAGTCCTAGTCTTCGACAACCTCCTTCCATAACCAATACCATGATATCTCAAGCAAGTAGGAGAATATCAATACTCAAGGAAAAAAGGGTTTCCTGAACTTGGGGAAGTGCTTGAAGCACAAGGATACTTCAGACTTGAGTAGGGGATAATCTCAGTATAGTAATTATATCTCTTCTCTCCTCCTTAAGGCCTTCCCATTGAAGTCTATTTATACTTCTCCCAAATTAGTTTTTTAGTTGGGAAATAGTTGGGAACAGTTGGGCCATGGGCACTAGGAGGTAATCAATAGGTAAAACCCGTGAACTCCACCCATAGTTAAGGAAATCTAATTTCTTTTAAGTGTTTTAACACATATACGTGAGTTGGGTGTTGACTGACCCGCGTGTACACGCTTTTATCACAGGGCAAAGTAGTGTATAGGGACTAAAACATTGTTTTTTAAATATTTGGACCAAGTCTGGAAGGAGGGGTTTCCCTAGGCCATAAACCAAGCATCACAAATACCAAGGGTGATATTTGGAGATATAACAACCCTAGGTATATTACAACCTTTATCCATTCCAAGCCAACATTTGGAGGAGGCTTCAATGGATTTTATCACAGGTTTACCCAAGTCCGAAGGAAAGAGTGTCATCATGGTGTTAGTTGACAAAATTACCAATTATGAACACTTTTGTGAATTATGGCATTCATTTAAAGCCAGTACAGTTTTTGTTGCATTTATGGAAATAATTCAAAAGCTACATGGAAACCCAAAGATTATTGTAAGCGACAGAGATCCCATTTTCACTGAAAAGTTTTAGACATAATTATTTTCTTGTCTCGGTATTTAGTTAGCTCATAGCTCATCTTATCATCCTCAATCTGATGGGCAAAGTAAGATAGTAAACAAATGTCTGGAAGGATATCTTCGTTTCTTTGTATTTGATAAACGAACACAATGGGTCAAATGGTTGCCTCTAGCTAAATGGTGGTATAACACTTCCTTCCATATTGCAGCAAAAATGACCCCATTTATGGCACTTTATGGATATTATTCACCATCCGTCACATCATATTTAAGAGAAAATTCTAAGGTTCAAGCAGTGGAACATCACATTGAGCATCAACAAAAAGTTCTCCAACTCTTAAAGGATAACCTCACATTGGCATAAAATAGAATGAAACAACAGGCATATCAACATCACAATGAAAGAAGTTTTTATGTAGGTGACTGGGTATTCCTACGGATACAACCATATAAACAAATGTACCTCAAGCAAGCTAAGAAGGATAATAAACTATCACCAAATTATTATGGTCAGTACAAGGTGTTGCACAAGATTGGTACTATGGCATACAAATTGGAGCTTCCTGCAGCTTCCCGAGTGCACCCAGTTTTCCATGTTTCATGTTTAAAGAAGGTTATAGATGACAAGTTCCCAGTTCAAACAATATTGCCAAAACTTGAAGAGGAAGGAAAAAACATATTGGAACCAGAAGCAGTCACGGAAACAAGAACTCGACAACTATGAAATCGATCAATTTCTTAGTATCTCATCAAGTGGAAGAACTTATCCGCTAAATATTCCACATGGGAGGATGAGAATTTTATACAGAAGCATCCAAAACTACTCAAGCATTGACAACAATGCTTTTCGGAAGGAGAAGGGCTTGTTAGGTCCCTATAATACTAGTGATTCCCCCATTACTGTTGTCATTATAGCCCTTATTGTTATTATTGTGCCCCTATTGCCCCCATACTGTTATTAGTGTGCCCCATAGAAACCCACTATTGTTATTGTTGTGCCCTTATGTTATTACTATTATGTCAGCTTGATTATATTGTGACCCCTTAGACTCCTATATATAGAAGGGAGGTTTAGTCATTTGTATCAACTAAGAATTTTTCATTTGCATAATGTAATGGAGGTTTCCCCCTCGAAGAGACTGAATTCTAAGGTGTTGGTCTATCTTTCTATCTTTTTGTGAGCTGGTTTCGTAACAAAAGGCATGGTTGCTTGGGATGAAGAAGTTCTTTGAGTTGTATGAGTACACAGAGAATATGCAAGCCAAAATAATTATCTTTAGCCTCAAAGGGAAATTAAACATTTGGTGGGAATATGCGAAGTGGTTGGGAGACATCTAGATAGAAGAGTTGAGTTGGTATGAATTCAAGATACTTTTCAGGAATAAGTACTTTTCAGAAAGGTACTATGACAACAAAGCCAAGGAATTCTATGTGTTAAAGATGGGATCGATGAAAAATGAGGAGTATACAACCAAGTGCTTGGATTTATTGAGGTATGTACCATATATTAAGGATGAAAAAGCCAAAGTTAATAGATTTGATAGTGGATTTCAATTATCATTTAGATATTGGCTTGAGTATGATGAGCTTTGGTCACTTACGAAAGTTATTGGGAAACTGAAGCACTATTATGAGTAGTCAAAGTGTAAGATAGAATCGCAGAAAGGTTGGAAAGGGAAAGACAAACCAAAGGTAAAAGATAGTGGATAAGAACAAGGATTCACACTGTAGGTCAGAAATAGAATGTTGTACCTTACAAGAAGTTCAATGTAGTTAGACAAGGACATCAGTCACAACTTGGAGAGTAGAAGAATAGAGGTGATATTACATGATATTTGTAATGGTTGACATGTGGTGAGGAACATCTTTATAGGGATTGCACACAAAATCAAGGTGGCAAGACTCAGATTTATAGTGCACATGAAGCACAAAAAAATGGGGATGTTGGGCAGAGCATTCCTCGTATCTATGCAATGTTGTATAATAGGAATGTAGATCACCATGAATCTATTATAGAGATGGAAAGTAAGCTTTGTGATCAAGTTGTTTCTATTTTTATTGATAGTGGATCTAATTATAGTTATGTTAACGTTGACTTGGTGGATAAGTGTGGTTTGAATAAAGAAGTTCATGTAGAATATTGGTTAATGAAATTGGCTATAGGTAAAAATAAAAGATTTCATCATTAGGTAAGAGCTTGTGCATTTGAGTTGAATGGCATGCCTACATCAACACATTTGAATGTATTGTCGTTGGGATCATATAGTATTCTTTTGGGTATGGACTGGTTGTACCTTCACAAGACTAAGGTGTATTGTTATGACAAATCCATTGAGTGCTTGGATCACAATGGAGAACAAAGAATCTTATGGGGAAAGAAGAAGGAAAAATCAGTTATAATGGTGACATATATGTAGGAAAAGCACAGTCACAAGAAAGGATGTGTGTTATTTGCAATGCATATTTCTAGTGATAAAGTTAAGGATGTTGAGGATGTAGAAGTTACAAACAGACCTAATATTTTATAAGTTTTAGGATGTGTTTCCTGCAGATATTTCAGAGTTACCAGCTCACAAGGAAGTGCACTTTTCCATTGAGTTGGTACCAGGGGCAACATCAACATCAAAGGCACTTTATAGGATGAGCACTCCAGAGTTAGTAGAGTTGAAGCTACAGTTGAATGAAATGCTTGACAAGGGACACATTAGGCCAAGTGTATCACCTTGGGGTGCACCATTATTGTTCGTGAAGAAGAAGGATGGTACACTCAGGTTCTGCATCAATTACATGTAGTTAAGCAATGTGACTATCAAGAACAAGTATTTGTTATTGAGAATTGGTGACGTGTTTGATCAGTTGAAGGGAGAAACAATGTTCTCAAAGTTTGATCTGAGATCAGGATACCATCAGGTATGTATTAAATAAGAGGACATATACAAGACTACTTTCTAAACCTGTTATGGGAATTATGAGTTTGTTGTGGTTCCATTTGGTTTGAATAATGCTCCAACTACTTTTATGTGCTTGATGAATAGTGTGATTCATCATTATTTGGACAAGTTTTTCATTGCGTTCATTGATGATATATTGATATATTTTAAAAATGAGGAAGAACATGTTGAACATTTAGTAGTAGTTTTGAGATTGTTAAGAGAGCATCAATTGTATGCTAACCTTAATGAATGCAGTTTCTTTGAGATAGAGGTACATTACTTGGGGTATGTGGTCTCCAAGGAAAGCAAAATAGTGGATCCAGAGAAGATAAAAGCTATCATGGAGAGGGCAGCTCCTAAAAATGTGGAAGAGGTGAGATCATTTGTGGGGTTAGCAGGCTATTATAGGAGGTTCATCAAGAACTTCTATTGGATTGCATATCCTATTAGGTCACTGCAAAAGCAAGGTAATAAATTTGAATGGATAGAGGAATGTGTAACAAGTTTTGAGCAGATGAAGCAGTTGTTGAAGAATGCTCCAGTTTTAAATATTGCAGATCTGGAAAAAGAGTTTGTGGTGTGTATAGATCCTTGCAAGAGAGGACTTGGTGGATTCCTTACCTAGGAAGGACATGTGGTGTGCTATGAGTCAGAAAGATTGAATGATCCTGCACAAAACTATGCGACACATGATCTTGAGTTGGCAGCAATCATCCATGCATTGAAGATGTTGATGCACTATATTCTTGACAGGAGGTTTGTATTGATGAGCGATCACAGTGGAGTGAGGTACTTGTTTGACCAATCAAACCTGAATGCCAAGAAAGCTAGATGGTTGGCCATAATAAGTGAGTTTGACTTCGAGATCAGGTACATCAAAGGTAAAGAGAAAATGGTTTCATATTCTCTTAGCATGAGAGTACAGGTGAATTATATAGCAGTTATGAGCTCCTATGAGACAAACATACATGAGAAAATTTTATAAGTAGGATGATAGGTACATGGAGCTTAGGAACAAGTTATAGGAGGGTACAGGTGAAAAAGATGTGGACTATATCCTTATAGTAGATGACTTGGTCAGATTTAGAGACAAGATAGACATGCTAGACAAAAGTGAGCTCATTGTAACAACCCTCGTCAAAAACCCATGTAGTAAAGTTAATAAAGGGAAATATTAACCAAGGTCACGGGACACGTATTCCAACCTGAATGTTGGGAAAAAACATAGTGATGCAGATAACTTGTGATTAATTTGGAAAGGAATGAGGCATTAATTGGCATTTTATTTATGAAAATAATGGAAAATAGGATAAAAGTAAGGTGAAAGATCACGTGTTTCATGTGAGGATGAAAATGAAGGGAAATAATGGAAAATAAGGAAAATAGAGGCCTCATTGATGAAAAGGTTTCTTAGGATCACTTTGTAACCTTTTGGTAGTTTTAGCTTGGAGCTCTCATTATATTCTCCCTCATTCATACTCTCAGACACTTAGAGTTTTCTTGGAGGAGCGTGGCATACTTGGGATTGGAGAAATAAGGCAAAGGAAAATTAGGAAAGCACAAGAGGAAATCAGTATCAGTAGCTACAATGATATTTTTTTGTAAGTACCGAATTGCATGTATGATTTCCTTTCTAGTATTAGTGTGCATGGCATATGCATGTGGTTTCTTGGTTCTGATCTGTCAGGGAATTGTCTGGATTGACAATGGTTTTTCCTAGCCTTTCCATTTCCTGGATAGCCATGGTGTTGTGGGTTTTATCTTTGTTTTCTAGTTAGTGCTCATGTTCCTTTGGTTGTGGGTTGAGTTATAAGTTCCCAGAAGCCTTAGTTGGATGAATGCTCTAGAATCCCTATAACAACTTGGGTTGAGTTACTAATCCTAGAAGCCTTGGTTGGACAAATGCTCTTGAAGCCCTTGGTGGGTTGAGTTACTAGTCTGGAATCTCTTCTTAGAAAAACACTTTGGAAGCCCAATAACAGTTGTGATTTGAGTTATTAGTCCTGGAAGCCCCAATTGGAACAAATGCTCTAGAACCCTGGACAACTTGGGTAGAGACCAATTTGGCGATGGTTAGTGATGTCTGGCCATGAGATGGAATTGTTGGTTGAGGGTTGAGGTGTCTTGGCCTCTACAAGCCCTAGTTTTTTTTTTCTTAGTGTGTTTTAGTATATCCCCCATTCATGCTTGGAATATGGCATGAGGGTGACTAGTTGACAGAAATATTGGTTCAGCCTAGTCTATGGTCGAGTTGTACGTGGAATTCCTTGACTTGTTTGGATTTTCATATGTTAATAAGAGTTATTTCCCTTGGTATTTCATAAGTAAAGGTACTTGATACTATGTAGATTTATTGGTTGTTTCCTCATTGATATATCTCTGGTTATTTGTTGGTTATAAGCATGTTTCATGATAGTTATGATGTATGTCTCTTACCATGTTTTGATTAGTATGTGAAGATATAATGAATAAATGACCTAATAGATGATAATGCAGCTAATGTGAGAAGGCATCAATACTTCTCAATGATTCTCAGATGAGTATGAGATCCCTATGCTCAAATCTGTTGTTATGACTTGTATATTTCATATTTGTGATATGTTTGACGAAACTCTTGTCATGTCTAGTGGGGGTTTAGTCAAGTCCTTGTTCAATTTTTTTCATTAGAACTTTGCTTTAGTGTTATTTATCATTTCTGGAAGTTGCATGGAGTTTTGGGGAGAGGCTCAAGTTCTATCCCTGAATAATTGGATCATAACTCGAGGCTATTGGCATAGAACTACCTGAAAAAGTCCATAGTTACTGTGAGGCTTTGATGTGGGAGAAACTTGAGGGTCTCAGTCGCACTATTTCCTTGTCATGGGAGCGAATAGGGTGCTAGGTCAGTGAAAAAGAAAATTCTCTTAGGGGTTGGACACTTGAAGGTGTTGGGTGGATCTTGAAGGTTTTTTCGCTCCTGAGGAAATCCGGTTGGGTTTTGTCACGTCAATCTAGAAATTCGTTGTAGATTCAAACTGCTAATTGTAATTTACTAAAACAATAGACTTGAATCTACTCTACTCATTAGCAAAAATAATTAAACTATTGCAAAATCATGAATCATACAAGAAAAATAATTCAATCAACACATTACACAATGATTTCCTGAGGAAAGGCACAACTAAAGACCCATGTTATCTGTATATTGAATTAACCAAAAAATATGAGAAGATTACAATGCTTTCCTCAAGCTCAAGCAACCTCCACACTATCTTTATCTATCTCACTACCTCCTAGAAAATATGAGGCTAATACTTAGCCAATTTCACGTTTGCCAAAATTCTTATTTCCTTATTTTTTTTCCTTGGGAATTACCCCCCTATTATTCCTCAAAGTAATTGTGCAATCCATCATAGGCCTTCCTCTGACTACATGCACTACCTGTACAATTTGGATGAGTATACAACTGATAGTACATTGTCCCTGAACTCCAATCTCAACTGGGTAACTCTCAGATCTGAAATGCATGAGTTATTTGTGACTGAATCATCAGCTAACTAGTCTATCACTGCAGGTAGCACCACACTACTAGACCTCCCACTAGTTCCTCCAACAGTTGGAACTAGTTTAACTTACTTTAACTTAGTTAAACTGAATTAATTAATTACAACTTAAAATAAACTCAACCAGGGCTCCTATAATGTAGGATAAAATCTACATGAATCAATTTAGACCCTCATCTCAAATTAATTGAGCCAAATAAGTCAAATTAACTTAGTTAACTAATACAAGTTGTCATGTGATGTGGAAATACAAATTTATTCCTAATTTAATTCAAGGACCAAATTAAATTAGGATTTTCTTGTTATATTTTCAACACTCCCTTTCAATGATAAAGGGATTCACATCTACCCCGGTCTAGAACCTTTGGAATGTATTGCAGGCAAAACTTCTCATTGTTGTTGTTTTTACTGCAACATCTGTAGCTGAAGAGAATAAATAAAAATAATCATTTAATCAATCTGAAACTGTCGACTATGAAAAATGTGTTTTTGTTGACTTTGCTACTGAGCCTTCTGGTTGGATTTCAACACTGCTCTACACTCCTTAGTATTTGACTAACATTGATCCTTTAGCTACTGAATACTTTGGGTCCCCTGTAGCAAGCTAATGATCCATGAGATAGAAACACCTCAATGGACCTTGCCCAAATTTATGCAACTCTTGTGACTATTGCTTCACATCACCCCACCTCAGACTTAGAGGTATGGTTGGATGCATAGAGAAATATGATCTATTGATACTATTGTTGCTACTTCTCTGTTGCTTCTTGCACACACTTATTGCAACTACTACAATAATGAGTCTGATCTCCCCTAATCCTGAAGTACTGTCTTCGATAGGGTCTTTCACTCTGAAAATAGACTCCCTCTGAGTCTCAACCTCCCTGTGGCAAATCTTGTTGCCCCTGAATCCACTAATATCAATGATCACAACTCCTTTTTGTGTCACCAAACATTGGCTCATTGATCTGCCCACTAGAAGCCTTCTAGCTTCATTAAGAAGTTTGCAGATAGGGTCTTCTCGATTTACCTTGAACTAGAGCTCCATTAATCTGCAATTCAAAATTCCTGATCTAATGTGAATCCTTCTATGATAATGATTCCTACTCTAATAACATGTAGAGATTCCTTGTAGCTTCAAACTTCTAATTGTAATTTACTAAAACAATAGACTTCAATCTACTCCACTCATCAGTGGAAACAATTAAATGACCGTGAAATCATGAAGCATACAAGAGAAATAAATCAATTAACACATTACATAATGATTTATTGCGGAAAAACACAACTAAAAATCCCTGCTAGCTGTATATTTCATTAGTCATAAAATATGAGAAGATTAGAATGTTTTGCTAAAGCCCAAGCAAGCTCTGCATTATCTCTATCTGTCTAATTGCTTCCTAGACAATCCCAAACCAATACTTAACCAATTTCTCACTTTCCAAAGTCCCTATTTCCTTTGGTTTTTTACTTTGGAATTAACCCCCTATTAATTAGGGAAATTCCTCAAAGGAATTGCACAATCCATCATAGGCTTTCCTCTGACTGCATGCACCTCCTGTACAATTTGGAAGATTATACAATTGATATTACACTGTCTATGAACTCTAATCTCAATTAGGTAACTCTTAGATTTAACATGCATCAGTTATTGATGAGTGAATCATCAGTTAATTGGTTTATCACTACAGGAAACACTGCCCTACTAGACCTCCCACTAGTTCCTCCATCAGTTGGAACTAGTTTAATTGACTTTAACTTAGTTAAACTGAACTAATTAACTACAACTCAAAATAAAATCAACCAGGGATCCTATAATGTACGAGACACTCTAAATGACTCAAGTTAGACATTCAACTCGAATTAATTGAGCCAACTAAGTCAAATTAACGTATTTAACTAATACAAGTTGCCATGTGATGTGGAATTACAATTTTATTCCCAAATTAATTCAAGGAAAAAAAAATAGGATTTTCTTGTTTCATTTTTAGCACTACCTGTCAACAAGAAAGAGATTCACATCTACCCTGATCAAAAACCTTTTGAATGTATTTCATGCAACACTTCTCAATTTTTTTGTTGCTACTGCAACATATGCAACTAAAGAGCATAAATAAAAATAATCATTGAATCAATCTACAATTGTCTACTAGAAAAGTTGTGTTGTTGTTTACTATGATACTAAGCCTCATGCTATCATGTTAACACTACTCTACATTCCTCAGTTTTTGACTGACACCAATCCTATTGTTGCTAAATATTCTTCCCCCCCATAGCAAGGTAATGATCCATGAGACAAAAAAACCTCAATGGACCCTACCCAAATTTCTACAACTCTTGGGACTATTGCTTCACATCGCCCCACCTCACACTTATAGGTATGGATGCATAGATGGAAAAATATGATCTATTGATGCTATCATTGTTACTGCTCCATTATTGCTTCCACATTGTTGTTGCAACTACTGCAATAATGAGTATGATCTCCCCTAATCTGAAGTACTAGATTTCATAGGGTTGCTCCATCTGAAGCTAGACTCCCTCTGAGTCTTGATATCCCTGTAGTAAATCTCATTACTCCTCAATCTATCAATATCAATGATCACCAAACATTGGCTCATTGATCTTCCCATTAGCATCCTTTTAGCTCCATTAAGAAGTTTGCACATATGTTCTTTTGGATCTGCCCTAAACTAAAGCTCCATCAATATGCAATTTAAAATTCCCGATCTAATGTGAATCCTTCTCTGCTAGTGATTCCTTATTTGATACCATGTAGAAATTCCTTGTAGATTCAAACTGCTAATTGTAACTTACTAAAACAATAGACTTGAATATACTCTACTCATTAGTAGAAACAATTAAATGATCACAAAATCATGAAGCATAGAATAGAACGAATTCAATCAACACATTACACACTTATTTCCTAGGGAAATCCATAACTAAAAACCCTTGGTATATGTATATTGGATTATCCAGAAAATATGAGAAGATTACTATTGGGCCGCTAGTTTGTCATTATTATTATCACTCTTTAACGCCTATTTCATCCATTTCTACCATTCTTTATCACGTCATTTATCATGGTTTATCATATAATTCCATTTTATAATTGGTTATGCTCTTATGGATAAATATTATTTCTTCTCCTTTATTTTTATTAATTTGATGATTATTATGCATGATTTTACCAATGATGGTTTATTAATAATTTTTTTGTAACATCACTCACCATTTTAGTCTCCAAGGCATTTTCCAGATTGTAGTTTTGATCTCCAACTCATCATTAAATATTCCAACTCAGAAATTCACTGGAATAATAAGTGACATTTTTCATTGGACATTTCGAGCAAATGGAGAATAATCTAGAAAATTCGAAACATGGGTTTTCTTCATAACAGACCGAGTTAGTTTTATAGTGGGAAGTTTTCCCAAATTTGGTATTTATTAAGAGAAATAGAAGGTTCTTTGAAGACATTTTTCTCAGATTCGTTGTTGCGGCCAGTTTCAAAATTATCTCAGTTGCAATACCAAATTCGACCTGTTCTTGTTGAATGCTGATGGAAAGATATTTCAGATATGATATTGCTGATCAATTTGTTGGGAACAATCCAATTTTGTAATGGGAATCATTTTGTAATCATATCTATTGTAACTTCTCTCTGCTCTTTGTGTATTTAAATGAGAACAGAGATCAAAGAGGGATATGGATTATCAGAGATAGGATAGGATAGGATAGGAGGAAAGGGGATGGATCTCTATTATTTCAAATTGTAAGTCTAATTATAGACTTGTGTTATGAAGAGAACGTGATCATATTGTGATGTTACTCAAGTTCAATGATTAATATATAATTTGA
Organism: Pinus taeda; assembly: GCA_000404065.3. Lineage (NCBI taxonomy): Eukaryota > Viridiplantae > Streptophyta > Pinopsida > Pinales > Pinaceae > Pinus > Pinus taeda. Next base: position 54,085 of record APFE031678421.1, on the reverse strand, counting down.
AGTTGCTATTCATTCGCCTAATCTGAAGTAGTTTAGTAGCATTCGATGGCTGATAAGGGCCCGACCTCTGGTGGATTAAGCTGTTTCTCTGTATTATATCTTTCTGATTTCTACAATTTTGATTAATTTGTTAATTTTCCCATCTTATGCGTTTTTTACTGTTTTCTTGTATTGAAGGAATATCTTTGCTTTATATGATTTACAACACTGTCATTTGATTTCATTTACATTCATTGTAGATTAAGTTACTTAGATAATTATTCGAATTGATTTAATCAACTGTAAAGAGTTTGGTTATTGCTATTGAACTCTCATATTGACATCATTTCCATCTGGATTGCTTCGTAGAGATTGAGTATGATTTAGATTGAATCAGCTAGGAAGAGATGAGTTATTGCGACTATGCTCTCGGCTGATGCTATTATTAATTGAATTGCTTGTGTGAGATTTCATTATGATTTTAGTAGAGGATTGAGTTTTGAAACTTAGATGCCATATTTCATTTAATAATTGCAATTTGAGTTTATTAGATGCATCCGTTTATTCTTGTATCAAAGATCTATACTACATTTTAAGAAACATTACTCTCTGGAATTATAGTGTGCACATTTTGTGTACACTCTTAAAATAAGAGGGCTTACCCAGGTTGATAATTAATGTGAGGAAATTAGGATTTTTCAAAGACACTTTTTCGTGTGCATTTTTTTGTTGTTCCCTGTAGGGAACAACACTTTTTCTTGTGCATTTTTTTGTTGTTCCTTATAGGGAACAACACTTTTTCGCGTGCATTTTTTTGATGTTCCTACAGGGAGCAAGACTTTTTCGTGTGCATTTTTTTGTTGTTCCCTATAGGGAACAACACTTTTTCGTGTGCATTTTTTTGTTGTTCCCTATGGGGAACAACAATTTTTGGCATGCATTTCCTTTGCTATTCCCTACAAGGAACAACACTTTTTCGAGTGTTTTTTTTGTTCCTTCAAGGGAACAACACTTTGGGAGTATTTTTTAGAACAACCCTTCCTTTCTCTTGCGGGATTATTCATAGTTTATGTTAACCACATTTTACTAATTCCCTTTCATGGCATGAAGTACACTACTTTTATGAGGACAAGAATTATGGATTCTATTGAAGAGAGTTAATATCATTCACGTTATGATCTTTAACAGGACAACTTCTTGATGATAGATTCTTTTCAAAAGGGACACAATTATTTATATACTACTTTACTGCATTGTTTTCTGTTGTACTTGATACTGATTAATCATCTTAATACCATGCTGGTTCCACCCTTCCTGGTTATAATCTTCTCTGTCTGTAATAAATGAGATTATGGGTATATTTTTTTCTATTGACATGATTAAACTTTTTCCACCATCCCTACTCTTAAGGAGTACGAAGCCTCCCTCTATTTATCATAAAAATGTGTAATAACAACAAAATTTTGCCTACAGATAGAGGATAGAGGGTCTCATTAAGAGCCAACCTACCATGTTCATAAGGATGTAGCGAAGTGACATTCCCACTATGGCCACCACACTAGGGTTATGATCCATTTGATAGGCAAAATATCCTTGGAACAAGAGGTCTCATCACGAGCCGGCCTAATCACTTTTGCTACATACCAGTGAATGGCAGTGTGGTTATTTGGTTACCACGCCAGCACACTGATCTCTTCTGTAGAACAACACTGGAACTCTCCATTTATAAATTGAGGATCCTGGCTTATATGTGTTAAAAAGCAACCTTGTCGAGGCTATGGACACCTGCTGGCAGCAGAGGCTCTATTTATGGTATTGAAGTTATATCTTATCATCAATTATTGCTATAATACCCTTTTCTTATTCTCTCTTTTTATCGGAGAAGTTATTTCCTTAATTTTTCCCTGTTTTGAACCTTTACACATGAGAAATTGTTTTCTGATCAATCACATCATTTTCAGCTAGAACACTGTCATCAAAGAATCTTTTTGTCATATTGCTGTCATTTTTCTTTTTCGCATAACTTATCATCAATACAAAGCATATTATCTCTTATTAATAACTATGTTTACACACTCTTCTCTCATTATAACCATACCTCTTGCCATCCTATCATTGATATGTGTACTCTGCTTCATTTACTATCATATTGTTCATTCCATTGCCTTGCCATCAACATAACACCTTTCATATGATTTATGGTTATGGAATCCATTTTCCAATTAGAGGGGGGAATGTATGCATTATGGGATAGCACGTGATATAATTACTAAACTCTACCATAACTTGATGATTTGACAAAATATTAGTATTGCATTTATACAAAAAAATTTATGATTGAAATTTTTGCATGCATCTTATCTGTTGCTATTCAAAACTAACACTGTAGATTCAAGAAAATTGCATGCAGAATAGTGAATTCTTTACAGGAGACCAAAAATTATTGGGGGGAAACTCTATTCGCGGCATGACCACACTATTGCAACGAACAGAAGAGGCTCGAGAAACTTGCGAACGCGAACAATTGTTCAGACATGATGTGCTTGCCTAGATTCCATCTTTTGCATCACTTTTAGTATCCGCTTAGCCTACATCAGCTTCAATGAATGACAGTACATACATGTCATTCCACATTTTTTTTTGGAGGTGAAACTTGAGGTAAAATAGAATAATTTCCTGATTTATTATGAATTTAGGAGAATTTTATAAAAACCCATTGAGCATTATTTACCATCATTCATTCCACATCTTTACCTCTTCCCATTTTTCAAAGACATAGATTCTTTCAGTTTGGGGGAGTGTACCTTTCATTTATTTATTTATTATGACCATCCTGTTCATATTATTTATCATCCATTGATCTTCTTATTCATTCTCAACACCTCCCTTCTTCCATGTTGTTTTACACTAAGCATAGATTTCAACAGATTGTAGCAACCGCCTCAATTTGTTTTTTTAACATCGCATGAATCCATGAGAATTCTCGAGCTTGGGGGAGGAATTGCTACACATGATGGATGTTTTCTACTTTCTTTCTCATTTAAGGCATACAATTTCATTTTTATGTAGTGCAGAAATTGAGTTGCATATATCTTTAAAGCTATGAACTGAATTCTTATGATTTTTGGATAACAAAAAGGTATCATTAAAATACACAAACCCAGATAATTTCAATTTAAATTAGTTCATAAAATTTCAGAAATCATGCACTATCACCTACAACCATTTTGTTTATATCTCATGATCCGTGCATCAAAACAATATGATTTTTGGATCATAGAAGCATTAATATAGTAGAAATATACTTGCAAATTTTCATCAAAATCTGGTTAGTAGTTTTTGAGAAAATGGTTAATGGATTTTGTTGTTACCTATAACATATTTTGCTGCAACTTCATATACATATAGTTGAATGTCAATGTAAAAATTGTTACGCCTTCATCAAAATGGCTAAAATTGAATATTCATTATTTGAGGAAGAATTCATTTGTTCCATCCATTTCATGAGTTGGGATAAACAATTCTTGTTTTATTGCTTGGTTAATAAAGAGGCTTTGGATTGCATGAGGACATGCAATATATTCAATTTTGGGGTATGCTGGGCCACTATTTTGTCATTATTATTCACTCTTTAACGTCTATTTCATCCATTTCTACCATTCTTTATCACATTATTTATCATGGTTTATCATATAATTCCATTTTATAATTATTTATGCTCTTATGGATAAATATTATTTATTTTCCTTTATTTTTAATAAATTGATGATTATTATGCATGATTTTACCAATGATGGTTTATTAATAATTTTGTTGTAACATCACTCACCATTTTAGCCTCCAAGATATTCCAGATTGCAGATTTGATCTCCAGCTCATCATTAAATATTCCAACTCAGAAATTCGCTGGAATAAAAAGTGACAGTTTTGCATTGGACATTTTGGGCAAATGGAGAAGAATCTGGAAAATTTGAAACATGGGTTTTGTTCAAAACGGATCGAGTTAGTTTTGATATGTGTAGTTTTCCCAAATTTGACCTGTATTAAGAGAAACAGAAGGTTCTCTGAAGACGTTTTTCTCAGATTCGTTGTTGCGGCCGGTTTCCAAATTATCTCATTTGCAATACCAAATTCGACTTGTTCTTGTTGAATGCTGATGAAAAGATATTTCAGATATGATTTGCTGATCAATTTGTTGGGAACAATTTAATTTTGTAATGGGAATCATTTTGTAATCATATTGTTATAGACATATTTGGGCACTGCAACCCTAAACTCGTATGTCTGTAAACTAAGGGCTCCTTGAGTCCCTAAAAGTGTTGTTTCATACCCTAAAGGATCATGGTCAAATTATTACATCATTTCCCAAAAGTTCCACCTAAAAAACTACTCAGAACTAGCCAAAAATGGACCATATAGACTGCTCCATGGGCAAGGTGCGATGCATATTGACTGCCTAACTGGCCAAGTGAGATGCATACTCAAATGGCCTTCTGTCGGGTGTGATGAGCGAGAACAGACAAATGGCAGAGACAGTTTGCAAGGTGGATGATCATGGAACTTCTAGAAACTTGTCCTATGACACTTCCCTCTCTGAATTCGCCCAGGGATGAGTAAGAGATCATGAAATCTCCAAGTGGAACCAAGAATTATCAGTGGAATGACACTAATCAAAAACCCAGAGCTGACTCACACCCTTGCAAGACATCTATAAATGGATCCCTCATTTGAGAGATTTGGAGGATGGAATTTTGTATTTTGTAAGGAAGTGTTGTTGGTTTGTTGGTGTTGGCGAGGTAAATCCCCACTATGGATAGAGGCGATCCCTACTAGCCCAGAACAGTTCTAGCAACAACCAATCAATGCTACTCTGCAATCTCCTAATTGCAATTAAAAGGTAGGCAATGAACACCTACTTGGATTCCAGTGCTATTGTTTGATGAAGAGATGCCACTCTCGCTCTTTTGCTCTGGTCGGTCACGATCCTCCACTATCCTCGTGGATGGACACCTACACACGCAAAGAGAGAAACAAACACAAGCGTGAAATCTAATAAAAGCAATTATACATCAGTCAGAAAGGATGTAATTCACATTAACCATTACAAAGACAAATGAGAATGGAACCATAACAGTAGTCATCTATTATTAATCAATAACAGAGAAAGGTACAACCAATGTTCTGACATTGAGTCCTTCTCAAGAGGGTCTAGCCAGCAAGTCTCATAAGCATTCACCCTTGGAGGTAGATCTCCCAAGACAAACAACTCTCTCTCTCACACAAGACAACAAGACTTCACAACCTTCCTTAAGCTCTCTAGCAATCCACACTTATCACACCAACTGCCTATTAGGAGCAGCACTAAAAACACTATGAATTCCACTCTGTCAAAAACTATTCCCCAAAACTAGCTGCTCATGGCAATGGTAGAGGTTTAAGTAGGAGAAGGAGTCTCCATGAAAGGTGGGAGGATGAGCTTATCTCCAGGGAAGGTGGATCAAATGACGAAACAGACATGCCAGAGAAGGGAGGGCGACATTTACAAGGCCAACAACCAGGTCTGGAGTCATCTGGAAGGCCGGCTGTTAGAACAAACTCGCCCAAACTGGATCAGCGCGGGTCCATAACTGCACTGGTGCGCTGACATCACAGCTGAATAACAAATAAGTTCATGTCAGCGCGATCAGACATGAATAACAGATGCGCTGGCTCATCAAATTCGACCAGCGCGGGAAACAGGTGTACTTCCGCGCTGGCAGCGCGTTCGGTCTGTTATGGAGCACCCATCAGCGTGGTTATTTTGACAAAAGTCGCGATGATGAAATAAACTTTGGCAAAGAGGGTCATTTGGCCAATTCAGAGAGCATGAGCATGATGGATTTGATTTCATGACACGGTAGGGAGACTGACAGGGAGACAGTGACAAATTACTATGTAACAGATGCCCCCTAAAGCATGAAGCCCGAGAGAGTGGGAGGGGTGAAATGCTTTACAAAACTGCTGAACTGGAACACCACCAGGAAGAACCTGCACATATGTACAACTGATATCTCGATTATATGTAGTCTAGGCATGGGCGCAGCCATCCAAAAGACATACGAAGAAGGTCTGTGGTATGGACGCAGCCACCCAGCTGAAGAGGTATGGTCGCAACCATCCTAAAAGACTCAGGTATGGGCGCAGCCATCCATCAACGAGTCATGTAATAACAATCCACAAAATCGTAGCCTGGTTCACAGTAGACTAGAACCAGGGTCTTGCGCTCCATCCAAACTCGAACGAAGTACAAGTCCAAGCACGTGAATACAGGAGTCGAAGTCGAACATGCTTGAACATCGTCTGATTACCAGCCAATGATGAAAGTTGTTAACAGACGCGAGAGGTGCCACCAATAATGACGATGGTCCTCAAGGTACTAGAGGTACAATCCACGGTGTGTGAATGAATGAGCCAGTGTCGAACACCCGTAGAGTCATCCGATCAGAGGCCAATAATGAAAACCTCGCGTCAAACACGAAGAACTTGCCATTGAGGCATGCAGGCTCCAAGGTACCTGAAGGGAGTCTCTAGGTCACTTTCCTGGATAATGAGCTGAAGTTGATAGGAAGCGATCTTCATCGAAGGTGGGCCATAATGTTTCCCACATCATCGACACGAGACAGAAAGAGACAATATGTTTTGTGTGAGATTTCGGAGGGAGGTTATACTTGCAGAAGCCAATTTCTCTTGAACATATTGGCGGCACAATGACGGATTTGGCAGTATTTGAGGTCAAATGATCAGAGGGCGTGATGATAGGACAATTAGCATATGAACGGTCAAATAGGATAACCCAAACCCATGGAGGCAAATGTGAAACGAGATGAGATGTCCCCACCCAGACACGAATGCAAACAGTGCCATGTTCAAGAGCGACATACTGTCGATGACGACGATTACGATTCCTTTATTTCCCCCACCATTTCTGGCGAGTACCCCGGTTATTTTTCGATGACAAGCTTGACGGAGATAGCATATGCTTGAGGAGCGTCATTTCAACGGACTCCGATGTCATTAAGTTTTAACGAGTCTGACAAAGGAAGAACTCGGCGTCTTTTCTTGTTTAGAGAGTCTGAAAAGACAACAGAAAAGAAAACTCCAGGGGGGTCCTTTTTCGTAAAGTTGTGTCTCTCGAGCCCGAAAAAGTAT
>APFE031678421.1:10291-29763 GCA_000404065.3 Pinus taeda | reverse complement strand
TGTCACTATTCTTCCATCGTGTGGAAAGCAAACCACACGGAAAAGTGAAGAAACAAGGGCTCCCATGGCATACACATAGTCACGACCAAGGAGAAGACTGAAGTCTAAAGAACCTTGAGTAACCGAGACATCTATATAGACAGTCTTACCTCCCAAAGTTATAGGGAACTTTGGAAGGATCCCTAATGGTTGACTCGTTCCTCCGTCAAAAGCAGTGAGATTCGGTGCGACAGGTACAAGCGATGGGGAACCCAAAGCCTGCCAAGTAGTAACGGGCATAAGACTAACCAATGCTCCTTCATCTAACACAGTGGCAGGCAGCGCCATATGGGAGGCATAGGCGGTGACCCAGAAAGGCACATGAGATGGAAGGTGAGGGGTAGTGAAATGACTCCAATCGAAGGAAACGACCGAACTACTTGGTGGGGGAACCATATGGTTTCCCCCCCTGCTCGGAAGGAACCGAATCGGAATTCCCCAGAGAGGCTGGGATGGGAAAACCATTATCAAGCTCAGGAGAATTTGATGAGATGAGAAGAACATGGGAATTTTTCTCTTCCGAAACAGAGTGGTCGACAGGAGGTGAACTCCAATCGACACTCTTTCCGACCAATGGTTGGTCTGGAACAGGCTGGGCATAGCCAGGTTTGGGAAGAGGGGCCTGGACAAGAGAAGAATGTGAACCAATCTCATTGTCGGGAGGCGAATGATCTGCAACTGCAGAAAGACGTTGATATCCAACGGGGAGTTGGGGCAAGGGATCTGGGAGACTTTCCAAAATAGTGGAGGCTTTATCCATGAGTGAACAAGGGTGAAGGGGATGATTGCCTTCAAAAAGTCTGCAGGGGATTTGAATCTTCCCTTTTCCCTTGCCATTCCCAACTAACGAGGTAGCATCGTCGTGAGCTTCAGAGGACGATGAGGGGTGGGCCGGATTGCGAGACCATATTTCTAGTACCCTGGGAATGCTAGGACAATCGCGAAGAAGATGTTCCTCCTTGCATAATCGACAAGGAAACTTAACCTTCCGCGAAGGAGTGGAAGGGGGCCCGACTTCAGGTGTACTCGAGGGAGTAACAGTTATACTTGTAGCCTCTCCCTTAGGAGACTTCTTCTTCTTGTTCTTGTTCTTCTTCTTCTTAGCAACCTGGTTATTCGAATCGAGACTTTCACCAGGCGAAGTACAAGAAGAAGACGTAGAAGTAGGCGTCGAAGGGGAGAGATCCACCTTAGGATCAACATGATGTTGTTCAGGTGGAGGGACTGATGGAGTAGCAGCCGAAACGGCAGGGACCAAAGAGGTTGAAAACAACCAAACAAGCAACCCGATAGTTAACCCCGAAAGGGATAACGTCGCCATATAAGGAGCACCAACATTCCCAAGAGGAGGGAAATGACTAGGATTCCCGTCAGGAGGGGAACTTGGGTTGGTGAACCCTAGAAAAGTTGCCATAGCAAACAAAAAGAATCCTACTCAAGCTAACGCACACAAGATCTAACCAGGTAATGTTATCGTGGCTGAATAAATTTTTAAGACATAGGAACTAAACTTGACCTTTTCATGTTTCAAGAGTTGAGAAAAGGACGAAAAGATGACTCTAGTCTCCTTCGAATGTTTAATGAGCACGAAGTGACAAGACGCTCACTGGCACCTTTTCTTTTAAGGAGTCCGAAAAGGATCGAAAGTGACTACTCTAGAGATTCTACGCAAAGGGTTTACCAAGCAATCCGTAAAACTGCTTATACACCTTGGCAGTCGTATGAGAACCAAGGACTTTCTGTACTGCAGTCAATCTTCCCGAATGCTGTGTTCTGTGCGTTATGGCTTGTAAGGCGGCAGACTCGGATTCCTATGGATCAAGGATGATAACCTAGTGGAGTCTCCCCATATACTCGACAGTACATGGGAGCACAAGTTCGTACCAGACCACAGTTGAGTCACAAAAGGAGGAATCACCCAACCTTGAGTGAAAACAAAAGTGACTAGGTTTAACGACGCCGGAGCACGTCTCTAGCCTAGACCTCTAGAATGTTTGCGTTATGTTCCAATGTGTTTTTAAGTAAATTCGGTTTATTTTATGGTTGATCTTGAATTAAGTTTTGATTTCAGGCCCTACCGTGTGATCTCTCACAATTACTTAGATGCAGACTACATGCCAAAGAATACCATTTCGTTCGATGAATTCTAACTATGAGAAGGTTAAGAATTTTTCGATCAAACAAAATGAACACAAGCAATCAAATAATCTAATGCAGCTAATGGCAAGGAAACAAAACTTTCCTTTGAGAATACAAATCAATGAAATGTTCTTTTCCCTTTTAACTATTGAATGCAAAAGATATTAGTTTGATTTTTTTTCAATGGCACAAAGCACTTAAAATGAATTTTGAGAGACAGCAACATTGAGTAAAGGGAAATAAAATCACTCAATGAAAACACAACAAAGCTCTGAAGACACCAAAATAGTTCTCCAAATCAAAGGAAAACAAAGGCTTGTACGAGCTATGTGATCTAAGCCCAACAAGGCAAAAAGGAATTCAAGCAAGAAGGAAGCAAGTGTGAACTGATCGATCCAAACAATTGTGATCTATGCTTGGTAGTGAAGAAATTGAATCAACATAAAAAAGTGGTTCAATAATAAATCAACCAGCAATAAGTAGTGAAAAAGCCTCAAGCAAATCAATAAGAGGGTTGTGGATGAACCTTGAATAGACAAGTAACCCAAGAAAATGGTTTCTCGATGAAACTTCTAAAGGGCTAGGTCACATGGTCTAAAAACACAAGACTCACTCGAATGAAATCAAAGAGAGAGTGCCCCTAACCAAAAGCAATCAAAACAAGCTAATGAGAGACAAGAAACAACAGGGGATAAGAAAGATTGATGAATTCAGGAGATAAAGTTATAAAAACAACTTTTCAGGAATTAGCGCAAGTTACACACTGAGAACCCGCAATGATCACTATGTCAGCGCAATTTTTACACAGACAACCCGAGATGTCAGCGCAAATTTTACACAGACAACCCGCGCTGATCGCAGAAAAACACAGTCGTCGCGGGAATCAAGCTAGCAACCCAAGGTCAGCACGTGTAAAAATCTAGCATTTTCCGCGACGATCCGATTTCCAGGATCGTCGCGAATTTTAGGCGTAATTACGCGATGAACAGGATGTTGCAAAAGGGTGAGAGCGATGACAACGTGACTTTTAAAATTAAATCCGCGATGGAGCTTAAAAATAGTGATAGGAAAATCAAAACTCCCAAATGAAAACGGCCAATCTTTCAATCAAACAGGGCCATTTCCCAGATCAACCCAGGAAATGCAAGAGACTGATAATTAATCCCCAAAACTTCAAAAAAATACCAAAACAAACCTCAAAGCAAGAATGAACAAAAAGGGACAGAGGCCAGTTCCCAGCGGGTTCGCCAAATTGTTGGCGAGGTAAATCCCCTCTACGGATAGAGGCGATCCCTACTAGCCTAGAACGGGTCTAGCAACAATCAATCAATGCTACTCTGCAAGCTCCTAATTGCAATTAAAAGGTAGGCAATGAACACCTACTTGGATTCCAGTGCTATTGTTTGATGAAGAGATGCCGCTCTCGCTCCTTTGCTCTGGTCGGTCACGATGCTCCACTATCCTTGTGGATGGACACCTGCACACGCAAAGAGAGAAACAAGCACAAGCGTGAAATCTAATAAAAGCAATTATACATCAGTCAGAAAGGATGTAATTCATATTAACCATTACAAAGACAAATGAGAATGGAACCATAACAGTAGTCATCTATTATTAATCAATAACAGAGAATGGTACAACCATTGTTCTCACGTTGAGTCCTTCTCAAGAGGGTCCAGCCAGCAAGTCTCATAAGCATTCACCCTTGGAGGTATATCTCCCAAAACAAACAACTCTCTCTCTCACACAAGACAACAAGACTTCACAACCTTCCTTAAGCTCTCTAGCAATCCACACTTATCACACCAACTGCCTACTAGGAGCAGCACTAAAACACTATGAATTCCACTATGTCCAAAAACTATTCCCCAAAAACCTAGCTGTTGATGGCAATGGTAGAGGTTTAAGTAGGAGAAGGAGTCTCCGTGAATGGTGGAAGGATTAGCTTATCTCCAAGGAAGGTGGCTCAAATGACGAAACAGACATGCCAGAGAAGGGAGGGCGACATTCACAAGGCCAACAACCAGGTCTGGAGTCATCTGGAAGGCTAGCTGTTAGAACAAACTCGCCCAAACAGGATCAGCGCGGGTGTATAACTGGACTGGAGCGCTGACATCGCATCTTAATAACTGAGGAGGCTATGTCAGCGCGACTTAATACAAGCATAGGATGCGCTGGCTCATGAAATTCGACCAGCGCAGAAAACCCGTGTGCTTTCGCGTTGGCAGCGCATCAGTTGCACTATAAGCCACCAGTCAGCGCGGTTATTTTAATAACAGTCGCGATGATGAAATAAACTTTAGCAAAGAGGGTCATTTTGCCAATTCAGAGAGCATGAGCATGATGGACTTGATTTTATGACACAATAGGGAGACTGACAGGGAGACAGTGACAAATTACTGTGTAACAGTTGGTGAGAAGAGACATTGCATTGTTGGGTGATTTGCTTGTTCATGAGGTGAAGAGGGCTTCTACAACTGGGAGGATGATGCTAGATCAGACAACTGAGTTTTTGAGTTTTCCTCCATATAATCTTGTATTTGTGAATCTTATTGTTTATGAATGCAATTGTATGGTCAATGTGTTTCTGATTCTGCATTGTTTATGATGTTTTAGATAGAGATGCTTTGATATTTTGTTGTTACTTTGACTCTACAGGTACTCTTTGAAGTGGGACAAGTAGGAGAGGAGTGGCAAATTCTATCAAGGAAAGGAGAAATCAAGCTAGGATCAAAGCAGAAGATCCAGGTTAGTCCTCTTTTCTTCTCTTCCATCTATCACACTTAAAGGAACTCTTGAAAAGCTTTCATTGTTTGTTTCTAAGATAGCTACTCATCTTAGTGGGACTAGCCATTCGAATCGACACTAGTTTTCCTTGAAACAAAATGGCGACTCCACTGGGGAGCGAATAGTTTGTTTCGTTTGTTTATTGTTTGCTTTATAAACTACAGACGAAGCCTGAAGTTAGCCAGCTAGCCTTCGAAACACCTTTGCTATGCAATTGCTAAGTAGATAAACGCTGCTTCAGTCAATCTTCGAGTTGGTTTATGAACTGAACATCTAACTTACAAAGCATCCTAAATTCCCTTGTAGTAGTTCAGAACCTCATCAGATCCTACCTTAAGCTTTGTGTTTACTGTCCATCATTACTCAGCCTAAATCACTGAACTTAGCTGCAAGTTTTGAGCAAAAACCAAGCTTAGTTTCTCTCCCTGGCCCATCACACTATCTGTAACTGTGCAACTTGGATGCATCGCACCTCCCGTGTGTTGCAAGTGAGATGCATCCTTGTTTCCCTGTGTTGCAGGTGCGATGATTGAGTGAGTTGTTTTTCTTGTCTGAAATTTGGTTTTTTCTCTTTGTTTTCAGCTTTATTCAGTAGTTTTGTTGTTCATGATGAGTACCTTCTTGCTGTAATCATATTCCTTAACATTATTTCAGCCTCCATCAGTTAGGAATTGTAAATGTTTTTATGTATTTGTCAATCATTTACAATCTTACTTTATCAAAAGTAGCCTAATCAAACTGTCATTTTTTATGCAAGTGTCATAATTGTTGCTCTGAATCAAAAGAAGAGTGTCATAAAGTATTCCTCTTCTAGATAGTTGATTGTACTTTTTTCATTGTGCTTGATTTTGAAAATATTAGCATTTCAAGTGTCGAAAATAGTTTTCAATTCGAAATCGAAAAGTGTCGTCTTAGTCTTCCTTTCGTTTTGAAAAGAAAAAATGTTAGTACTGTCACTTTGAAATAAAATAGTTGAGATCTATATTTAGATTTCTTTTTTGTCATTCACACATTAAGAAAGCGCAAAACAAATACATGCATGTGCATATACATTTTGACTGCTTGCGAAATTTGATTTAGGAAAGTACATTTAGTGTGTGCTCTATGCTCTCTATTGAAAGAAAAGCATTATCTTCTTTCCTTTGTAGCTAGGATTTTCATTGCTAAAAGAACATAAATGACTGTTTATCATTTTAGATTTCATATTTAGGAATTTCACATCTACATCATGCGGTGAAACTTGAAAGACAAACTTCTAAGCAAGATCAACTCTAAAATAAACCTCAATGAACATAAAAAAGCTTTGGAATCTAACAAAACATATCTAGAAGTCTAGGCTAGAGAGGTGTTATGGCGTCGTAAAACCTGGTAACTATCGCTTTCATCGAAGGTTGGGTGATTCCTCCTCTTTGATATGACAAGTGCCAATACGAACTTGTGCTCCTCGTACCATCAAGTATATTTTGGGAGACCACAATAGGCTAATATCCTTTATCCTTAGGAAGTCGTGTCTACCGCCCTATCGATCGTAATGCACTGAACACAGCATTCGGGAAGATTGACTGCCATACATAAGTCCTTCGTAATTTCTCTATCATTTATCACCAAGGTGTATTTTGCAGTTTTATGATTGATTTGGTAAACCCTTTGTCTAGACTTCCAGAGCAGTCACTTTCCTTCCTTTTCAACTCCTTAAAATAAAAGGTCCATCTGAGCACTTGTCACTTCAGGCTCATTAAAAATCAAAGGCGACTATAGTCACCTTTAGCTTTTTCTCGACTCTTAAAAATTGAAAAAGCAACTTCGTCAAAGTGTCTTAAAATTCATTTAAATTGGAATAACATTTTTCTCCTTTAATTTTTGAGTTGATCAAGTAATTTGTAATCGTGGAAGAAAGTCAATCAAAACCTCGTCATTCACAGAGACTAGCAAGTCAACCATATTTGCCGCAGAAATGAAACCATCCCGGGCAAAGTGTTCTCGTTTAACTGAGTCGAATTCACCTGATTTATTTGAAACTTGTGTTTCAACAACGTCAGAGACTATAGTTACTCCAATTATTTCTGGTACATCTTCCTTTATAAAAGAAGTTCCGCAGTTACAAGAGGACATTAGAACTAATCCTAGTGTAACAGTAGACACCTCTATTCCTAAAACAACTCCACCTAAGACTGATCCAGAAACTGAAGTTCACTTTCTTGAACATCTGGAAGTTGAATTCCAGAATTCAGAAGGTGTCACCCCTCCAGTATCTGTTACTACAGAAGCTACACTTTCTTCGGCTCTAGAAATATTTTATGGACCCGACGGTCTATCTCTTCCACCTGGATTGATTGCTATAGAAGAGATAGTAGAGGATCTTCCACCCAGTACTCCAGTACATTTTGGAACTGGGATCCACTTACGTCCTTCTACTAAAGAAGTTAGTTCTTTTTCATCGCAAGTTCCTGTCGAATCGCTAGGAAATATTTTGGATAGAATGAACATGTCTGAACAACCATCAACATCTAGGATTGTGTCAACTAACACAGATATGGCGGAGCTTCCTGCTTCCATTCCTACAATGATTGCTGGTATGTCATCTATCTCGGCAAATTATCAACAAGAAGCTAGAGTCCAATCAGGGACTGTTTCGACGACATGGTCGGTTCCTATTTCTCCATTCGGATTCGCATCTGGTATTTCTTATATTGAAACTCAACAAGTTGATCCAATGTGTCTTCAATGGCCAATCTACCCTTTAAGTACTGGATTACCACCATATGGGGGCAGTATGCCTTTTCATTGTTCCCTCCTGGAGAACAACCATATGAGAGTTTACAACAAAGTTCAAGTCAAAATGGAATTACATCCAGCGGTTGGGTACCAATACTACCTCAACAACCAAGGGTTGTATATTCAATGCAACCAATCCATCCTGTGTCGAATATTCCCATTACACCTGCTATTGTGACTGTATCGCAAGTATAATTTCTACTTGTTGTATGTCAACCTTAATTTTCTCAGGTTGCAATACAACAGCTTCTCATCTCAGCGATTCAATCACAACCTCAGGTTAGTGCCTCCTTATCTGGAGCGACTCAGGCTCAAACAGGTACTATGAATCTGCATCTTGGTCAATCATCTAGTATTGGACAACAGAAAATGTTCCAACAACCATGGCTAGTTCAATATCAACAACCGCAATTCCAGCAATCATACCAAGGACCTGAGCAACAAGTCTTTGTAAGTAATGGGCAACCACATTTCCAAAGCGTTTATCAACAACCATAATATAATGGTTATGACTATCAACCTTATCAAAGTTACCAACATCAAATACATTATGCTGGTATGCAAAGACCTACTACTCGGGCGATTCCATCTTATCTTGGGTATGATTCGCCTAACCTGAATCAACAGTTGCCCTTTGTAGCAACTCTAGAATTACCTGGTCTAAACTATTTGACAAATGATCCAATTTCTTACGCCCCTTTGTAGCCTGCGATTCCTCATAAACTTCCCTCTGATATTCCTAAATTCAATGGAAATCCAGGTGAAGATCCATTGAATCATGTAATGACATTCCATTTGTGGTGTTCATCCAACACCTTGAATGATGATTCGATTAGGCTTCGCCTTTTTCATTGAATGTTAACTAGTCCGGTAGCTAAATGGTATATAGAATTGCCTAGAGCTTCATTTTATAACTTCAACACCCTTGCCACTACCTTTTTTAACCCATTTTCAGTTACCCATAAGGTACGAAACAAGAACATAACTCCTTACCAACTTTAAACAGATGACAACCACTCACATATCTGATCATATTCATGAGTGGTGGCATCGTTGAATAATGGTGAAGATGTACGTTCTTGATTAGCTTTTAGCTGAATGGTTTATAAAGTCATTGTTACCCTCTATTACAGAGGATGTGGCTAAGGGAGGAGTTGTCACAGAAGAGCAAGTCATTGCTCGTGTGCAATAATTAGACTTGATCTATATTTAGTCTGGCACACTCTACGACAAAATTCTCGATGCTCCTAGACCATAATTTTCCATTCCTCCTCCTAAATCAAACAAAGACTCTCATGTCGACAATGGCATGATAGGTAAAACAAGCAAAAAAACCGCAAAGACTACATCTAAGAAAGCCCATATGGTTTCTAGTCAAAATGCAAATGAGGAATCTCTCGCCTCAGAGGTCAATGGTGTGTCAACCGACAAAGGAAAAAATGCTAAGTAACCAATAGGCAAGAAGAAAGGGACAAAAAAAAAGAAGAAATGGGAGGATTTGACTCCTGAGAAACCTTCTGGAAACCCTACTAGAAAGAGAAACCTAATCAGCCATGCTTAATATGTGATGAGGACCATTACACAAAAGATTGTCTGCATCAAGCTGAAGTCAAGAAGTTTTTCAAAAAGACTTCAAATACCTCAGTGGTATTGACTGATCCATTTCCAAATCCAGAAACTAACCTGGTTTCTAGTGATCATGTTTCCCCATCCCAAGTGCTTATGCTATCCATCTCGAAACAACAAAATGACGCTTTGATATCTACAAGGAATAAAGATTATGGAAATCCACAATCATCGAACGAAAAGTCTACAGATCAACCCAACAGTTTAACAACAACTTTGTCAGAAGTTCTTCCACCAATCATTCCTGAATTAGCAATAAAACTGCCTAAGGGAGTAGTACATAAATCGACATTTAATCCTCTTGCTCGAGCATCACAGAATTATAATATAGTGGAAGATTTGATCCAATCACCATCCATTATGTCAACACTTGATGTACTGCAGAATTGCCCATCCCAAAAACAGGCTTTGTTATCAGCGATAGGTGGGATCGATCCAACGGATTCCAATCTAGTGGCCTTTAATCACAAAGGATGTGAACCTCAGTTACCAACACAACTCGCTTTCCTCATACAGGTAAAAGCCCTCAATAAAACTGTTCATCGAACAATCATTGATGAGGGAGCATCTACCTGTATTATTTCAATGAGTTGCTGGAAAACTTTAGGCTCTCCACCCTTGTCACGATCATCAACGACATTAAAAGCATTCAATGGAAGAACATACACACCATATGGGATATTAAGTAACTTGCAAATCGAACTGGGGGGCAAGACAATAGAAATTGAAGTCAAGGTCATTGATGGAAACCTTAACTACGATATCCTACTAGGCAGGCCCTATATTTATGCTATGGCCACCGTTGTGTCAACATATTTTAGAAAGATTGCATTTCCCTTCCAAGGTGGAATTACAATCCTTGACCAACTAACCTTTTTCCCAAACAAATCACAATCTACTGGAAGCATTCCATTGATCCATGGAAGTTCTCAATCACTTCAACATGTTGGAGTAGGTCTCCTAAAAGACTCATCCTTAATGGGTACTTTTTCCCTCCCGCCTCCAAGTAATATGGTAGAAGTGGCCACAGTGGAAACCTGTCATATGATATCTTCTACATCATCAAATATTAAGAAGGACTCTGGCCATTTTGATAGTGTCGATCACAGCGAGGTTTTCATAGTTGAAAATCAGACTGATATGACTCAATTAAGTGATGTTGTACAATATGTACTGGGGGCATTGGAACCAGATATTTCCTTCGTGACCCCTTATGATTTGTGATCAAAGGTTGCCATAGGATAGTTCATTGACTGGTGTCAACCTCGTTAAAAAATGAAACCAAGGATCTGAGCAGAATTCCTTGTCTTGTGTCAATCTGGTTAAAAAATAAACAAGGTTGGGCAAAGTTCCAAGTCGAGTCTTTCACTTGATCTCATAAAGGAATCTTCATTCCATCCACCTAATTACTATGAGTAATCTGGTGAATGTAAAAAATCTTAGGGGGCATGCACCCTTGTCTATTTTGTGGACAAACCCAGCTGTAGAGATAAGTTTCCCTGTAAGTGATGTGATCGGTCTGAGTGACTTTTCACCTTTGTCTATTTGGCGGACAAAGTGCAGGAAGTGTTTTGTCTAAGTATTGATAGAAAATCATTCTGCTTAACCACAGTAAGTTTCCATATGGTTACTGAAGACTTTTTTTTTATGCTGGGGGCATGCAAACCTTTTTATACAAGCAAAAATGATCAATTTCATTTTTTAGCTTTTTAGCTTTATAGTTTGGTCATTCCTAGCTTACATAAAAAGGAAAAAGATCAATGTTACTGCAAGGTTCAAGCTCGTTAAAAAATCAACCTCCACTGAGCACATGTTGGCACAAGGTTCAAGCTCATTAAAAAATAAACCCGCCTTTGGTAAATAACCTTTGTAATTGCTTTGCCATCTGCCCTTTGTGAACTTTGGTTGTGTTCCTTCCGTCACCTCCATTTCATTCGGCCAACCATATGCTTCCACTTGATTGTTTACCATTTTGAGGAACATCTATGATGAGTGATTCTGATTGCAACCTTCTTCACACTACCATGTTTTGAGAATTTCCAAACTCACCTAGAACCAGCTGCTACCCAGAAATATCACTTCTTCCTAAAAAACAAGCCTCTTTTAAACTCTTTTTAGACTCGTTAAATATAAAAATATTGTCGAGCTATTGGCCTTCCTGGCTTGTTCAAGTAAAGGTAATGCCATACCTCTCATATATTTTAATATTTTTTGACTTGAGGGATTATTAAACAAAAAGATTGAGTGCTTGTCTTTGTTAGCTCGTTAAAACTATCGAAAAGTCATCCCTTTCGTATTATTTTACACTTTTTCGAACTTAAGGGATTATGCCATGAAAAAAGGACTATTGGAGTCTCTTTTTCATTCATTTTGAAACTCTCTAAACATTAAAAGGACCAAGTTATCTTTGTTGTTAAACTCATTAAAACAATAGCGACAAACTTGTCCACCCAGACAAGAATGAGTCTCACTGACGCTAGGCTCGCTAAACACAGAGCGACAGGTTTGCCCAAAGGGAAAATTATAGACCAAGCATATGTTATCCTCCTCAAGCTTGTCAAAAATAAAGAGGTACTATTCACCAATGACTGGGGAAAAATGGGAAGAAAACTTGAAGAACTCTATTGGTAGCAAGTCGCTCTTGAACATGACACTTTCACTCCATCACCGTGATTGAGTTGGGTTGGGTTTTTTTGTTCATTGTCACCACTAGTCCACCATGCCATCCATGGGGTTAATGTTACCAATCCATATTAGTGTCACCAATATGTTCAAGATAAGTCATTCAGAGAATTCACCATCCAGAAAACGCCTCATCCACTGCATTACATCCACGCTTCATTTTTTTATGACCGCCATTCCTAAACCTCATATCATCAGATCGTTTTCACCTCCAAAAAAATGATTTGCTCCATTTCACAATGTAGATGTGGGATACATCAAGGCCCTCCTATGACAGGTCACTTCTTGTTGACATCAGCTCATTATCCAAGAAGTTGACTTAGAAACAACCGTTTCAGTACTTTGAAACTTGCATACCTCAATGGAAAGTTTCTCACTTCCGGCGACAGGTTCACATCAATGGCCTTTGACCGAAATACTTTGCGTGGTGTTCGACATTGGCTAATATATTCACACCACATGAATTGTACTGTAGTACCTTGAGGGTCATCATCATTATCAATGAATCCTCTCACGTCTGTTAATAACTTACATCATTGGCTGGTAATCAAGCGATGTCTTTCCATGTTCGACTTCAGAACATATTTTCACATGGATCGACTTGTACATCGGGCAAAGATTGGATGAATTTTGAAGACCCCAGATCTAGTTTCATCCATCTAGGTTGCGATATATTTAGGAAAATAAATACATCAATTGTACATATAAGCTGCACAGATAGTCATCTAAGCTAGTGAAGATGACTCTTCATGTGAAGAATCACCAGTCTGCAACAACAGACGATTGTCTGTCCTATGTACATGAAAATGAATTTATAAAGTTGAGCATGGGAATGCCCACCTTAGCTAGATCATGAAAATAATATGATGATGATGTATTGTATTGTATCTTATACAAGTCACCTTCTAGTTCGAATACCTTGAATCCTCATTAAAAAAGCATTTCACCTGACATCAGAAGATTTACGACCTCATGCTTTAGGGGGCAGATCTTATAGACATATTTGGGCATTGTAACCCCAAACTCATATTTCCATAAACTAAGGGCTCCTTGAGTCCCTAAAATTGTTGTTTCACACCCTACATGATCATGGTCAACTGATTACATCATTTCCTAGAAGTTCCACTTGAAAAACTACTCAGAACTGGCCAAAACTAGACCATACAGACTACTCCATGGGCAAGGTGTGATGCATATTGACTGCCTAATTGGCTAGGTGCGATGCATACTCAAATGGCCTTTTGTGGGGTGCAATGAGTGAGAATAGACAAATGGTAGAGACAGTTAGCAAAGTGGATGATCATGGAATCTTCCAAAAACTTGTCTTGTGACACTTGCCTCTCCGAATTCGCCCAGGGATGAGTAAGAGATCATGAAATATCCAAGTGGAACCAATAACTATCAGTGGAATGACACTAATAAAAAACCCAGAGCTGACTCACACCATTGCAAGACATCTATAAATGGATCCCTCATCTGAGAGATTTGGAGGCTCGAATTTTGTATTTTGTAAGGAAGTGTTGTTGGTTTGTTGGTGAGAAGCGACATTGCATTGTTGGGTGATTTTCTTGTTCATGAGATGAAGAGGGCTTCTACAACTAGGAGGATGATGCTGGATCAGACAGCTGGGTTGTAATCCTCTCTTACATTACTATTAATAAAGTTATTTGAGTTTTCCTCCATATAATCTTGTATTTGTGAATCTTATTATTTATGAATGCAATTGTATGGTCAATGTGTTTCTAATTCTGCATTGTTTATGATGTTTTAGATGGAGATGCTTTGATAGTTTGTTGTTACTTTGACTCTACAGGTACTCTTTGAAGCGGGACAAGTAGGAGAGGAGTGGCAAATTCTATCAAGGAAAGGAGAAATCAAGCTAGGATCAAAGCGGAAGATCCAGGTTGGGCCTCTTTTCTTCTCTTCCATCTATCACACTTAAAGGAACTCTTGAAAATCTTTCATTGTTTGTTTCTAAGATAGCTACCCGTCTTAGTGGGACTAGCAGTTCGAATCGACACTAGTTTTCCCTGAAACACATATCTGTTGTAACTTCTCTTTGCTCTCTGTGTATTTAAATGAGAAGAGAGATCAAAGAGGGATATGGATTATTAGAGATGGGGTAGGATAGGATAGGAGGAAAGGGGATGGATCTATGTTATTTCAAATTGTAATTCTAATTTACAAACTTGTGTTGTCAAGGGAACACGATCATATTGTAATGTTACTCAAGTTCAATGATTAATATATAATTTGAGGTTGTTGTTCATTCGCCTTATCTAAAGTATATCAGCAGCATTTGTTGGTGGCTAAGGGCCTAGCCTTTGGTGGATTAAGCTGCTTCTCTATATTATATCTTTTTGATTTCCACAAGTTTGATTAATTTGTTAATTTTTCCATCTTATGCACTTTTTACTGTTTTCCTGTATTGAAGGAATATCTTTGCTTTATATGATTTACAACACTATCGTTTGATTCCATTTACATTCATTGCAGATTAAGTTACTTAGATAATTATTCAGATTGATTTAATCAACTGTAAAGAGTTTGTTTATTACTATTGAACTCTCAGATTGATATCATTTCCATCTGGATTGCTTTGTAGAGATTGAGTATGATTTATATTGCTAGGAAGAGATGAGTTATTGCTACTATGCTCTCGGTTGATGCTATTATTAATTGAATTGCTTGTGTGAGATTTGATTATGATTTCAGTAGAGGATTTGGTTTTGAAGCTTATATGCCATATTTCATTTAATAATTATAATTTGAGTTTATTAGATGCATCTGTTTATTCTTGTATCAAAGATCTATACTACATTTTAAGAAACATTACTCTCCTGGGATTATAGTGTTCACATATTGTGCACACTCTTGAAATAAGAGGACTCACCCAGGTTGATAATGGATGTGAGGCAATTAGGAGTTTTAAAAGACACCTTTTAGCACCCAACAATTACAATGTTTTTCTCAAGCCTGAGCAACCTTTGCACTATCTCTATCAGTCTCATTGTTTCCTAGACAAGTCCAAGCCAATACTTAACCAAGTTATCGCTTTCCAAAGTCCCTATTTCCTTGAATTATTTCCTTGGGAATTATCCCCCTATTAATTAGGGAAATTTCTCAAAGGAATTACGCCATCCATCATAGGCCTTCCTCTAACTCCATGCACCACTTGTACAATTCGAATGATTATACAACTGATATTACATTGTCCCTGAACTCCAATCTCAACCGGGTAACTCTCAGATATAACATACATGAGTGATATATGAGTGAATCATAAGTTATTTGGTTTATCACCACATGCAACACCACACTTCTAGACCTCCCACTAGTTCCTCCAACAATTGGAACTAGTTTAATTGACTTTAACTCAGTTAAGATGAATTAATTAATTACAATTCAAAATAAACTCAACTAGGGCTCATATAATGTAGGAGACACTCTACATGACTCAAGTCAGAACCTCAACTCGAATTAGGTGAGCCAACTAAGTCAAATTAACTTAGTTAACAAATACAAGTCATGTGATGTGGAACTACAATTTTATTCCTAGTTTGATTCAAGGACAAAATTAAATTAGGGCTTTCTTATTGCATTTTTAGTAGTCAGTTCCACTTCATTAACTAAACATGGGGATTTGAATCATATCATAGTAACTCTTCATCACATGTTTACCTTGGTGGACCAGTTAGCTTGGGTAAATGTGGGAGGAGGGTGTTAAAGAGTGGTATCAAAGCATGGTTTCGTTGTCCCTGGGAGATGTCTTGTTTCCATTCTCATTGGATTAATGTGTTTTTATATGTACATGTCAAAGTGGTATACATGTCATTATGTTTGAATTCTAAGTGCTTGTTGTGTATTCCTGGTGATGGTCATGGTTTTATCAGGAGCTCCAAATTTTCTTAAACTCCAAGTTTATCACAATGGTGTGGAACCTGAACGACTGTGTAGATCTCATTGTCATGATTTTGGCTCAACTTGTTTCGTGGAAAACTGATATCATATGCTAAATATATCGTGTTCTGATCATTTTTTCAAACATGTGAATTAGACTTATTAGACTTTTTCAATGCATTCTTTGGCAAATCAAGTGGCGTCAAGTGGCACCATTTTAAGTGGTCCAAATGGAAAGTATATTGTGGGTCACGTGTTTTTGTGGTGGCCAACCATGTGCTGACACATGACCCAGGTGGAGGCTACCACGTGGCAGCCCGAGAGGCCACCAAAATTGTTGTATGAACTGGGTAGAGGAAGCGAGGTTCGAACCCATGACCTCCCCATGTTAACACAAAGGCTCTACCAACACACCATGACCACAGAACTTAACCTCTAAGGGTGCCACATATATTTAAGGTTTCATGTAGTTATGTTTGGGGGAACGGTCAGACCTGACCGTCCCCCGATCTGAACACTATGTTGACGGTCACGTTTGTTTCTGGGAAAACTAGTGTCTTTTTGATCTTCTAGTCCCACTAGGATTGGCATCTATCCTAGAAACAAACAATCAAAGGAATTTGTGATTTCCTCTATGTATGATAGATAAGAGAGGAGAAAAGGGACCAACTTGGATCTTCCACTTGACTCCTTTCTTGATTCCTCTCCCCCTTGATAGAGCTTGCAACTCCTCTCCTACTTGTCCCACTCAGAGAACACCTGTAGAAACAAAGTACCAAAATACCATTAAAGCATATCGATCTATTATATCATAAACAATGCAGAATAAAAAATACATTGAACATACAATATCATTCACAAATAGCAATATTCACAAATACACGATTGTATGGAGGAAAACTCAAAGAACTTTATTAAAATAGAAGGGAGAATTACAACCCAGCTGTTTGATCCAGCATCATCCTCCTAGCATCAAAGCCTTCTTCACCTCATGAAAATCAATATCACCCAACAATACAATGCTCTTTCTCAGATACAAACTATTAGCACTTCCTTACAAATTACCCAATTCTAGCCTCTAGATCTCTTGCATGAGGGATCCATTTATAGATGTCTACAAGGGTGTGAGTCATCTCTGGGTTTTGATTAGTGTCATTCCACTTGTTACATTTTGTTCCATGACAGTGAGAGATAACTGAAGTTTAGATCTCTTACTCATCCTTAGGCAAATTTAGAGAGGCAAGTGTCATAGGAGAAGTTTCTAGAAGATTCCATGAGCATCCACTTAGAAAACTGTCTCGGAAATTTGTCCATTCTCGCTCATCACACCCCATAGAAGGCCTCTTTAGTATGCATCACACCTGGCTAGTGTAGAAGTCAGCATGCATCGCACCCTGACAATGGAGCAGTTAGTATGGTCCAATTTTGGCCAGTTTTGAGTGGTTTTTCAGGTGGAACTTCTGGGGAATGATGTAATCAGTTGACCATGATCCTTTAGGGTATGAAACAACACTTTTAGGGATTAAAGAGCCCTTGGTTTATTCGCATATAAGATTGGGGTTGCAGTGCCCAAATATGTCTATAACAGTTGCCCCCTAAACCACGAAGTCGTAAATCTTTTGATGTCGGGTGAAATGCTTTATCATGAGGATCCAAGGTATTCGAACTGGAAGGTGACCTATATAAGATACAATACAATACATCATCATCATATTATTTTCATGATCTAGCTGAGGCGGGCATTCCCATGCTCAGCTTTATAAATTCATTTTCATGTACATAGGACAGATAATCGTCTGCAATTGTAGACTGGTGATTCTTTATATGTAGAGTCATAATCCCTTAGCTTGGATGATCATCTGTGCAGCTACTGTGTACATTTGATGTCTTTATATTCCTGACTATATCGGAACCTAGATGGATGAAACTAGATCCGGGGTCTTCAAAATCGTTCAATGTTCGCTCGATGTACAAGTCAGTCCATGTGAAAAGATGTCCTGAAGTCGAACATGGAAAGGCATTGCCTGATTACCAGCCAATAATGTAAGCTATTAATAGGCATGAGAGGAATCACCGATAATGATAATGACCCTCAAGGTACCACAGTACAATTCACATGGTGTGAATATATGACATGATGTCGAACACCATGCAAAATCTTTCAGTCGAAGGCCATTGATGTAAACCTGTCGCCGAAAGTGAGAAACTTGCCATTAAGGCATGCAAGCTTCAAAGTACTAAAAGGGTTGTTTGTAAGTCAACTTCTTGGATAATGAGCTGATGTTGACAAGAAGTGACCTGTCATAGGAGGGCCTTAATGAATCCAAAATCTATGACACGAAATGAAGCAAATGATTTTCTGGAGGTGAAAATGATCTAATGATACAAGGTTCAAGAATGGTGGTCATGAAAAATGGAGGGTGAAGGTATTATAGAGGATGAGACATTAACTGGATGGTGAATTCTCTAAATGACTTCTCTTGAACATATTAGCGACACTGAGATGGATTTGTAGCATTAACCCCAAAAATGGATGGTGTGGAGGACCAATGGTGATATGACTGATGAATGGAATAACCCAACCCGACTCAATCATGGTGATGGAGTGAAAGTGTCATGTTCAAGAGAGACCTGCTACCAATAAAATTCTTCAAGTTTTCTTCCCTTTTTCCCTAGTCATTGTTGACTAGTACCTCTTTATTTTTATCAAGCTTGAGGAGGATAACATATGCTTGTTCTATAATTTTCCCTTCGGGAAAACCTGTCGCTATGTTTTAGTGAGCTTAGAGATAGTGAAACTCGTTCTTGTCTGGGTGGACAAGTTTGTCACTATTGTTTAGCGAGTTTAACGACTAGGATAACTCAGTCATTTTCATGTTTAGAGAGTTTGAAAAGGGATGAAAAGAAAACTCCAGCAGTTCTTTTTTGTAGCATAATCCCTTAAATCCAAAAAAGATTAAAATAGTTATAAGAAGAGCTTCGGTGAAAATCACATAAAAAAGACCTTTGTCGACGCGTTTCGAACCAACTAGTGTGGTCCTGACGATGAACCACACTAGTTGGTTCGAAACGCATCGACAAAGGTCTTTTTTATGTGATTTTCGCTGAAGCTCTTCTTATAACTATGATGGATCACAGAAGCCTCAATTCTACAAAGATTAAAATAGTAGAAAAGGGATGACTTTTCCGATCACTTTAGCGAGCCAAAAAAGACAAGCGCTCGAATTGTTTTATGAGATAATCCCTCGGGTTTGAAAAGCTTAAAATGTATTGGAGGGATGGCACTTCCAATCACTTTAGCGAGCTGAAGAGGCCAATATCTCGACAATATTTTCATATTTAGTGAGTTTGAAATGAGTTTAAAGGAGACTCGTTTTTTAGGAACGAGTGGCGTTTAGGTTAGCAAGTGGTTCTGGGTAATCTTGGAACTTCTCAAAACATGGTGATGTGAAGAGTGTTATGAAACCAGCTCAAGAAAAGATAGAAAAGATAGATCAACGCCTTAGAATTCAGCCTCTTCGAGG
>APFE031678399.1:0-24762 GCA_000404065.3 Pinus taeda | reverse complement strand
GGAGCTTGAATGAAAGGAATCTCCCTACGACAAGAATATGATAGAGAATATTCCTTGTATAGGAATAATTAGATCCTCTTTGATTAAGAGGGAGTGGCAGATATGGTTCTCTACTTCATGTGTCATGCACTAAACCAAGACTAATAGTCGTAAGTTTAGTGAAGATCATGAAGAGAGAGAAATTGGAGAATGCATTTTGAGATGTTGCTAAAAGAAGGAAAATAGGATCCGATTGAAGAATATGTTGCTGCATATGAAGTAGTAAAGGAAAGTGTATGATTGTGGAATATTCTGTCAAAGATTTGATTGATAGTCCTACGATGAAAAGTTGATAAGCAACATCAAGTTGTCTAGAAGACCCTAGAGGTTTGTGTATGTTTATGTACACTTGAAAGTTTATTATTGATTGGGGTTGTGTTTGTACAAGTGGATCTCTTGAAGGTTTTGATAGCATGTTGGTTACCAATCAATTTGATTGGGAGAGATTGGTTATCCTTGATTTGTTGGATCTAGGAGTGTTGAGGCTTTGTGAGTGAAATGTTGTCTGGGAGGACATCTAGTCAACACTTGGTGTTGATGTCTAGGTTTTGAAGTTGGAAAGGTGGTATTGGTTATAGAGCTCTGTTTTTGGATATACACTTGGATCTTTGGGTTGGTGGATAACAAGTAAGCCTAATGGTACCTAGAGGGGTTGAAAGCTTGAGTCTACCTTATTCCCACTTGGATAGATTTCCTTGGTTAGGAATATAGTTCGTGGCATTGTGGTGCCTAAATTGATAAGAGACAAATGGATATGTTGACATGGTTAGGAATTTAGTACATGGCATTGCGGTGCATAAAGTTCTCAATGGTTCATATAGTTGAGGTCTTCTTTGTACTTGTATATGATGAATACCTCCCTAGTGAAGAGGAAGTGTTTGAAAGTGTAACTAGGTTTGGTCTTCATTGAATGTATTTGAGTAATCTTGTAATGTACTTTTCAAAAGAATAAGGAAAATAATTATTGTTATTATTATTGTGACTTATTAAAGTGTGGGTTTCGTGCTTGGGTCACCATGTTTTAGGTCAAAGTTGTCACTGAGGAATTTTAGGATTTATTCTGAGTCAATAGAGTCATTGTACTTTTAAAGAGACCCTTCTTGGGATTTTGAATCATGTAAAAGGTTAAGTATTGAGTCAAATGTAATTTATGTATCCTCCACATCAATTCAGTCTAAGGACATCAATTCGACCTCCCTTGAAGCCTATAAATAGAAGCAAGTCGAATTCATTTGGAGCACTTCATCTCAAGCAAGTTCGATATCTCTAAGGAAGCTGGGAAGTGCAAAGTACAAAGCCGTGAAACCAAAGGAAGTGCGAGTTGGGCAGAGTCTAAGGAGAAGAAGAAAATCAAAATTTTGGTGCCTCTCTCTCTCTTTGTTTCGTGCCCTAGGTTGGAGATCAAAGTCTTCCAAGTTTTGCTGATGCCGAAAGATGCTTGCTGAAAGATGCTACACAGTTGAAGTTGTTGGAAGAGAGGTCGAAGATCTGGAATGTTGACTTGGTGTGGAGGGAAGGTTTGGTCTTTGTCTAGGGTTAAAAGTCTCAAAGAATACTATTGAAAGGAAGACATTTTTTGATTGGGTTTTCCCCTTGAGGGGGATTTTACCCTGACATAGTGACTACATCTTGTGTCTCTTGTTTTGTGATATTCATGCACACATAATATGGTAATTACTTGATGAAAGATGAGATAATAAAGAAGAAGCCAACATAACTCACAAATAAAAGAAGCCAACATAAGTCACAAGTAATTATCAAGTAAGGAGAATTAAACCCTAATATAATTGCTTTGATTTTCCAACAAATTCATGTAAAAAACAAGTGCAAAGAGAAGCATAAAAAGCTAGGAAGATTATTAAGTATTTGAATGAAAAGCCTACAATAGAATTGGTGGCGATGGACATTGTTGATATGGCTATAGTAATTAAAGCACAAAAATCTAGGAAGGTTATTAAGTATTTGAATGAAAAAGCCTACAATAGAATTGTAGGCGATGGACATTGTTGACAGGGCTACAGTAATTATGGAGGTCAGCAAGATGTTTGAGAAGAATATTCTACGCATTCAAACTGAAAATAGTAAAGAAATTTGTTGCTTTATTTGACTCCAAGTATGATCAGAGACAAAGAGTTGGATTTCTAGGTTGCAGGAATATGATCAGAGACAAAGAGTTGGATTACTTCCTTGGGAGGTATATGAAAAAGAATTGATAACTAGTAAGTGTAGATTGGACTCAACCCTTGAGAAGATTGTGGTACTAAAAGGCCGAATTGTGGTGAACTTTCTACAGAGGGATTTGCAGTTGCTTTGGATGATGAATACTGTTTGTTTCAAAGCCTAATTATACCAAATTGTTGAACTTGAAAGTGGCTTTTTAGAAGTTGATCCAGTGTAGCATTCCATACTTGGTTCTTTGGAAGAAATGTGAAGACTTGATCAAGCTTGATATAGTTGAAGTCATGGAACCATGCATCGAGTCCCAGGGTCAAAGTTCCACCTGTCACACAAACATTTAGAGATCAAGATTTTAGCTGACAATTATTCATAACAATTTTTGATGTAATTTTCTTTAAAAATATAGAAGAACCACAGAGGAGGGGTTCCAAATTTTTGCCTCAGCGATTTTTTTCAACTAATATCTATGTAATGGGTAAGTCATTTTGGAGATTAATAAAGATCGTCAAGGTTGATTCCAACATATTGATTGCTTACAATATGAGTTTCTCTTCTTGTGAAATTTATCATGTTTGCTCTCTTCAGTTTGAAGCACATTTCTAATAGCAACAAGTTTTCTCTTAAATAAACACATTTGTCTATGTTTCTCACTAGTTACAGAAGACACTTGTGAATTTATTGGTAAAAACCTTAAAAAGCGCTCCATTGCTTTATCAATTCATTTTATGTTACATTTCATCCAAAACTCTGACTAGGGTTTCATATATCAAATTTTGTTAAGCCCAATCTATAAATCCCTTTTTCTTTATCTTCTTCTCACCACTCTATAACTTCATTAAGAACTGTAAGCATTAATATCAGGGCAATTTTGAGAAGTATTTCTAATCTCCAAAATAGAGCCTTCATTACACATTAAAGTGTTATATTTGGGAAAAAACCTTTAAACAATCTCATTTGATTTTGAAACAAATGTCCTAGGCATTGGTTCCTCTTCATCTAGGCACTGTCTCCACGGAAACAACAAGTTCAAAGACCGTGACAAGAGAATTGTTGTCATAGTTGCATTCCCCAACTAAATTACTATTTCCAATTCCTTGTATTTATTAATTTAGCACATCCTTGGTCATTACACATCTTGGGAAGATGCTATTCTTTACATTTAAGTGCTTGGTTAATAAAATCACATGCACACCTACCCATAAGGTGTAGACCATTTGGTTAGTGTGAGGTTTCATCTCCACCAAGTCTTAGGTTCAAATCTCATGGGAAGGGGTTAAGAGTGGGAGTCAATTATGGGGGAGTAAAAATTGTCTCAATGGGCATCTAAGCTCAAATGAGCCTTGCACAATCTTGGTGACAACATACTATAATTGAGTAGATTGTTCTTCCATTCAACATTGGAACCGACCTCGACCTAAACTCAAACTAATTGGAAAAAAATGGACAAAAAGAAACTGCAAACACCCTTATTGCAGAACACATTATTTACTTAAATAAGGGTCAATAAAATCACATGCACCCCTACACAGAAGGTGTAGATCATTTGGTTTGTGTGGGGTTTCATCTCTTTAAGTCTCAGGTTCAAATCTCACTAGAAGGGACTGAGGGGGGGAGCCAATAGGGGGGTAAATTTTTTCTCAATGGGCATCTAAGCTCAAATGAGCCTCGCACAATCTCGGTGATGAGATCCCATAATTGGGTAAATTGTTCTTCCATTCAACATTGGAGCTCACCTCGATTTAAATTCAACCTAATTGAAAAAAAAATCACATACACCCTTATTTCACAACACATTATTTACTTAAATAAAGGTGGTGCAAACCTCAAAAATAGGGTGTTCTACTTGATGTTGTGGGTTACCTTCAATGGTGAGATACGAGATACGTGGAAGGTTGAGCCTACACCTAATTTCTATTGATTTATTTCTTAACTATTGAGAATTGAATGGAATGGAGTGTTGTGAATTGGTACTCAATCAAATTGTCGGAATTCATTCAAATGCATATATCAATGTTTGAGCCATATGTTTTTACAAACAATGTATTCATTAATCAATGGAAATTGCGTTGTGCTAGTGAATCTTTATAAATGAGGCGTGTGATTCCAAAAGGTTTTAATGGGTTAAGTTGACGATTCCTTATGGGTATGTATATGTATTTTCAATTGATTGTTTAGAGTTGGGTTTTACTCCTAGTAGCCTCTTTCATACATCAAAGAGCTACACATAAGGCTACAATACTTCACCCAATCATGCACCAACAACGTCCTTCTTGTCTGCTGCTCTAGGGCTACTTTGGGTAGCCAGCATGTTTCCCTCCAACAAACTTTCGACACCTAATCCATCATCCAAGGGTCCATCTACAGCTCACTTTGTTGCTGTCCTATTGCCTTATGATCTAATGTGCCAATTGTCACCTTCGCTGCTTGGTATACCTGCCAACAATCCACCTGGGCTCCTCCAAACAACTCCTAAGGCCTCCTCAAGCTGCCCATCAACTGATCCACGCAATAGTGAACACTTGGACCCAAAAACTACACTATTGGTTCTGCTCCTAGGAAGATCCTTCAGCTTCTCGGAAGATAATCCACATGGCACCAACAAGATGTTCATCAAACTGATCCAAACATGGTCAAACCTTGACCCAATACATCTCCCAAAATGCTGATGTCCTCTTGCTGCCCTTGCTATCACTGCATCACTGGTTAGGGCATCAATCTTCAGCCCTCATCCTCCACGCAGTCAACAATGCGGGCCTTCTAAGGTGGCGTGCACCAAGGTAAGACTCCACAACTACCACACTATCCAAGTATGGCTTGTTTACTCTTAACACAACCCTTAGAACAACCTTTGCTGCTGGCTATGGCCTACGACCTAGCTCAGCAACAAGTTAGGCCCACAGTCCTCCCTTAAACAACACCCAACTACCTCCAATTAGCAACATTAGCTCCTTATCTTCCTCGGCCCACACAACCCTACAATCTTGGACCTTGAACATCAACTCTGCTTTCAATCTTACCCTAAGACAACCACCCTAAACAAATCCACAAGCTTATCCCTTTCTCGTTGCCCAAGTCCTCTCCTATTCAATCCACTAGCCCAACAACTCGATTCTAGAGACAACCCTATTCAAACTTGTTTTAACCCTTAAAACAACCCTCATACAAGTTCACATTTATACCTAGCACTTCGGCCTTCAACGAACCTTTCTCATGCTGCTCCTTGGCCTCTAATCCAGACTTGTCCCCTCACTATATTGACCCTCTCTTGCTACGGATAGGGCATCCAAATTCAAAGCTCGATGGAGGATATATTGCCCACACAATAGATGCTCAAACAATACCATATCACCCTCCTTTTATAGCCTAAGGAGGGGCTTTATCGAATTAATGAAGAGACCCTTGTATTGGGCTTATTTACATCAAGCCTACATGACTTGAAAACCAATAATTAATTAGTCAACGTCCAAAATTCATTTCTCTCTAATGACAATTCATAATTGGATGATTCTCATTGCGTTGGAATCATCTCGCCGAGCCCTATCATCCTCATTCATCATATGTCATAAATCCATCATGGTTTTGGCCCAAATCACGATGGGTGCAAAACCCTAAGCTTGGATCTCAAGCCCACAAGCTCCACCAACCATTGAACACTAGGGCTTGGAGTACCTCCCAAGCTACACAAATCAACATCAAATAGTTCTTCAAGTGATACCAGACCTCTTGGTATTACGTTATCTTTTAACTATAAGACTTCAAGTTTTGCTTCATCTATATCAACATTCTCACTGGTTTGATCCAAAATAGTTTGTTGTCCATCATCTTTAACGATATTTTCTATATCAATATGCAAATTTTCAAACTCTCCCTTTAACTGTAAAAAATTGTCTAACTGTTTGTCATTGTTAGACACTTTCCAATAACTTATGTTATCCGGGACAACAGGTTTATGTTTCACTTCAATCTCATATTTTTTATTTGGGTGGAAAGGAATTTTACATGTACTTGTTGAGGTAGCCAATGCATCAACAAACACATTTTGACTTCTAGGAATCAAAGACAGCTGATACTATGGAAAACACTGCAAAAAATCTACGACAACATTTTTGTATGCCCTCAACCTAGGATGTTTAGCTAAATACTCACCTTTGATTTGATTTATGATGAGTTCTGAATGACCATGGATTGAAAATCTCTTAGCTCTTTATCTGTTCAATAAATGCAACCCAAAAATAAGTGCCTCATCCTCACCTACATTGTTGTTATATTGGAAATTAAGCTCGTAGGAATATGTCTTTGATATACTTGAGTTTGTGTCTAACATCCATACACTAGCCCCTACTCCTTCCTTATTGATTCCCATCAAAATCCAAACTCCGAAGGCCTTGATCCTTATCATCTTTTGTTTGAGCCTTTAATTTCACATCCTCTGTTTTGCTTGATTGAATTTCCATGTCTAACACTTCTTCCTCTAAACATATGTCATTATAAATAATGAAAGAATCCATATCTGAATGTACAGAACACAATGGGTAATTATTGGGTTTATCCTGGCTATTTACCATATATTTCATCAGAGTCTCCTTGTAAGGTACCTTGCAAATTTTCTCCCCAAGATCTTGACAAGGGAATTCCATATTTAGGAGGTATATCAACCACAACAATATCCATGACTACACTTTTTGCTGGGATTTGGGCAAGGGTTACACATAAATCCTTGATCAAACCTAAGCATATTACTTTGCTTGAATCAAAAGAAAAAAGGTCTTTATATGGTCTGGTTATATCTAATCCAAGTTTCTCCATAATCACTTTGGGAATGAGATTATGTGAAGCACCAGAATCTAGCATGGCATTGTGCAAAATGAAATCATGAATGTTAAGGCTAACATAAAATTGTGGCACATTATCATCTTGTGACTTTCATTCAACTTTAGGTCCAAATAAAAATTTAGGATGATCATCACTTAAGTTCACAGTATCTAGTGTTTTTCTAACTTGACTTCTGTACATATCCCCTTTCACCAATTCAAATAGAGGAACATAAATTTTAACTTTTGATAACTCATTTTCAATGTTGAAAGAAGGTTGAGGATTTTCTACCTCTTTTTGAGTTGTATCTTGTTTTTGAGGGGTTTCCTTTGGAAGATCAACCTTTGTTTTGTTGAATAAAGTGTTACTAGGTTTGGTCTTCATAATGACATGAACTTTGTAACTCATGTAATACATGATGTAATAAATTATTTTTGTAATCTTGCTACACGGGTTTCATGAGTAAGAAGTGTCTCTAGGTGAAAGACTTCTTCTTGTTGTCTTTAGGATTTATTCATATGTAAAAGAGTCATGTCATGTGTATAAAAACTCTTCATGATTTTATGTAAATATGTACACGTCTTCAAGTTGTCTAAACAACCCTCCAAGACCAAGATCAGTGCCTCAAAAGAAAGCCTACCAAAGTTTGCAAACAAAAGAGTCGAAGGATCTTCATGTCGGCTCAAAAATGGATTAAATATATAAATATATGTCATGTTGGCTTGAAGAAAGAGACACGTCAGTTCATAAGGTCATGCCAGCCTAATATATATGTGCACAACCACTAAATACCCTATTGAGGTATTCACAAATCAGTGGTGAAGATCTCACATTTCTCTGAAATGTCAATAGGGTATAGGGTGCATGAAAGGGTGCTTTGTATTTGTTTAGGTAGTGTGATCTCATGTCACCGCACGCAGACAAGGACTTGGGTGAGGAAGCCACAGTCTGAGAGGAAAAGAGCACGCAATCAAGGAAGAAGATCTCGCATGAAGAAGTAGGGTATGACTGCACCTTGACTATGGTATTAGGTGTAGCCATGACCAGAACTTGAAAGTGTAATATGGATGCAGATCTGATCTATATACTACCTATGAATCAATGCTCGGATAGACGATGAAGTAAAGACTTCGAATGAGGTTATTGCAGTAAGGTATAAACTATATAGAGACCTAACCCTTATAGTGACAGTCTTCGTATTATATGGATAAGTATGACAAGGAGCAACCATGGTATCCATGTAGGATACTGGGTACAAGGATGAAAAGTCATGGATCTATTCTATAGGATCAATGACGATCACATCTCTGCCTTATATGTATTATAGTGTTGGCATAGCTACAGACTTTGGTGCAAGATCTCAGTGACTAGGTGCAGTCATGGATGGAGCAAAGATCCATATTAGAGAGGACAATTTAGGATGTCCTTCTTGGAGGTTTGAAATATCAGATAAGGTACAATAAGGTATCTCTATTATAACATGGTTACAATCTCAGTCAAGATAGTAATCTCAATATGAATATGATTTCAAAGGCAATGACAATGACAAGGATCACAAGAAGTATTACAATCCAAGCATGATGAAAGAAGCAATGCAGTGAAGTGATGTCATGATAGAGACAATCATGGTGTAGCCATGATAAACCTAATGATATTGCTACAACAATGAAATTCTCAGTAATGCAATGGTGTTAGCGGAGCAACAAGATGATGATCTCAGCAGTGCTTGAGAAAGAAGATTGACGACTTGGCCTTGGAGAGGCAGATAGTGTCAAGGGTCATGGTCTTGGTATTCGTCAATAGAATCTCTATAAGAATATTTTTGCGTGGGTTTTCCTCTCCAAGAGGGAGAGGTTTTGGACCTGGCAGAAAGCCAAAAAATTGTGTTCCTTTCTCTTTTATTCTTGATAGTAGTTTGATGAAGTTAACACGCACATGATAATAATGAAGTAAACATAAAGCTAAATGAAATGTTTAAATACTTCACAAATTGTTATCATGTACCGAAGAATCATCTTAACTTTGCTTGCCCTAGATTCTTCAATATGTTTGACTTGTAGAAGGTGTATCAATTTGGATATTTTTGTGAGGATTTGCTAAAACTTTCTTATTTCTCAGATTATATTGCTTGTGTACTTCCATAATGGCATTTTGATAACTCTTTTTATAATCCTCTGATTCTATAGGCATGCCATCTTGTTGTGCTAACAAGAACAAATCTTGTTCCTCTTTGGTCAAGAAAACATTCTATTTCTCCTTCACCAAAAAGATTAATTTGATTCTCTTCAGGTTGATCTGCTGCCTCATTTTCTTCCTTTGCATATTTTTTTTCCTGAAAAGGAGGTATAATTTTCTATTGATCTATTGGGGTTCTTTTCTCTCTTTGTTTAATTTTGGGTTGGTTCTTTCTAAAATTTGGATTCCAGATCTGAGTACCCCCTTGCAGTTCTCTTGGTGGACCTCTATCTGTCAAAGTCATTCTTTCCATCATCCTTTCCATAGTTTTCACCGAAGTGTCCAGTTTTGCATTTGATGAAGAAGAAGCTTCTTCTTTAATAGTCACTCTTCTTTCAACTTTCAACTTTTGTCTCTTGGCCAACAAATTTTCCTCTACACTAACAACATTTCTTTGCATTTCTTCTAGGGTATCTGGATTTCTTTCTCTTAATTAATAAGCCATATCAGCGTCAAATCCATCTGGAAATTGAATTAAATCTAGTCCCGCTGGATGTTTTATTGTTGTTGGAATATAATTATAAATATTGTTAAATCTAATGCAATAATATTGAACTATTTCACCTGGAGCTCTCCTTAAACTTTC
Organism: Pinus taeda; assembly: GCA_000404065.3. Lineage (NCBI taxonomy): Eukaryota > Viridiplantae > Streptophyta > Pinopsida > Pinales > Pinaceae > Pinus > Pinus taeda. The sequence goes on along the minus strand of APFE031678399.1, from coordinate 14,912 downwards.
ATATTTTGCAAGGATTCAAAGGGGATTCCTTTTCACTTCCCATCTTAAATTTTTTTTTTGGTGAAATTGTTGTAGATTTGTAATACTGCATGCTAACAACCCTATGTACCATTTTCTAACTTCCCCTGCCAAAATTTGTGTAAAGAGCCTCATTTTCACATCATCATCATCAACTTATTCTAATTCTGTGAAGTCATTCATTTTTTCTATGTGTTGTTGTGCTGTGATAGGCCCATTGCCATCAAATTGGGGTATGTATTGTCCATAATTCTGTGGCATGGCATTCAATGGTGCTTGTAAAGCCAAAGGGGCATAATGAGCTTCCATGATTGGAATATGAGAAGATGATGAAATAGTAGTTGTGCTTGATGTTAGGGGTGGTAAAGGAGGTGGAACCGTGGCTTGTTGAGTTGGTATAAAAGGGGTCTAGATGAGATATGAAATGGGGATAGTGGAAAAAAGAGAAACCACAGGGGTGGTCAATGGTGGAGTAGAAGAATAAATGGTAGTTTGTTGAACTATAAATGGTTTTTGAACAACCTAATTCAATTGGGTCACTAGATCTTCAAGCTTCTCAAATTGTTGTACAACATCTTTATTAGAATCTAAAATGACAGGGTTATGTGCTGAGATATGAGGTTTTAAAATGGATTCATCAAAGGCTGTCTAAGGGACAAACCTTTTTGATTTGTTTATGAAAAGACTATGCTCAAAGGATGAATCGAACTCAATATCCTCAACTCTTATAACATTTTTTGGGAGTGAATCAGATCTCGACAAAGGATTATTGCTTTCTTGAATTTCTGTAAAGCTCTTTTTTCTAATCAACCTCTCAGGATTATTTACAACTTTGGGAGGATTAGGATCTGGATGGGATCAAGTATAAATATTTGTAGGAGCCAGATCTTCAAAGAAATTATTTAAATCTTGGTGAAGAATTTAGCCTAAATATTTCCTAACTCACTGTCACCCATAGGGGATAGGTTTAAGCTTATAAAATCAAAGTTGCCATGGAAGAAGAATTCCCCAGTATGGTCGCCAAAATGTTAGCACTCCATAGTTTTCCTAGGCTGAAAGGAAACTGCAGAGATAACCACAAACCACTTTAAAAGCTAGGATTTAGCCCTTCCAGCTTTAGAGAGGGCTCTCTCCGTATGATTTTTAATTTTAATGTTTAGATTTTAGGCTAGGTATGAAAGGACAAGACAATTTTAAAAATTTTTGGTTGTAAATTGGAAGAGAAGCCCATTGGGCATGGAGTCATAAGGTCTTCAGTAATCAATTAAAATAAAAAGAGGGTCAGTAAACAAGGTGAGGTAGGCAAACTCCTGGATCTCATAGAGTTGTTGTGGTGTGAATGAGATGAACGATAATTAAGTTCAATTAAATATAGAGAATACACAGATGAATTCTATACTTAATATCATAAAGAAAACATTGATATTGTTTAACAAGCTAGAGCAGAGTATTGAAAGTAAATTCGACACTTAATCTTCTTGTAAACAATTTCGGAAGGAAAACATTCATGTGAAACTTGTAAGGAAACAAATTTACAAAGAGGAAGACATAACCATTTGCTTGACACAAGAATCCTGAAACCAAACTACCTCTGTATTACTGAATTGATTACTTCAAATGTATTTCATTGCTTACAATAACTGAAAAATCTTTTCTTCTTGCATGATCCAACCCTTACTGAGTCTTTTTAGAAAATATTTATAGACTTTGTCTCGAATCAATTTGGACTTCAAATAAAACTTATTACAAAATAATATCTGCTAAAAACATGTAGATATTTCCAAAATAGAAGTAAGTAATAGGAAATCTAGATTATTTTTGATTTTCTATTCAGACTTTAAGGTGAACTGTTGCTGACTGTAGCTACTTTTTCTCTCTCCCGCCTGTTTGTTGTGAAAAATATAGGATATTTGTTTATCTTTATTCAACCAACTCTAGAGACTTATCCCATCGCTTTTCACTAAGAATGGAAAATTTACCATGTTCCTGAATCTCTCATCTACTTTTGTGTATGTCTCAAAAGTTGGCTTGTTCAGAAATATATGATGGATTTCATGCTGAATAAAGAGATCATGTTGTAGGCCTTCCATGGAATCTTCAACACTTATAGTTCCTCCGACTTTAGAAAATTTAGATGCATCCGCAACAATATTACATAATTGATCTTGATATTTTTCTATTGGAATCAATTTGCCACTAGAAGCTCTTAAGGCTGGGATCTCTTTTTCCTGCGATACATTAAATTTTCCATAGAATATTTTTACCTGTAACTCCAATTCTTTGCATTTATTTTCTAATTGCACCATAAGATTTTTCTTTGTCAAGAATATTTTGACTTCCATCATTGCATCTGTTCTATCATGAATGTTGAGCTCTTCAAGCTCATCTTTAGTTTTGAAATTCGACATTTTTATTATCCTGTATGCTTCTGTTGGTCTATGCTCAATTTCAACTTTTGTTTGCTCAATTACCACCTTAACATTCTGCACCAACTCTTCTTGTTAAAAAATGATCTGAATATATGGTCACAATTATGTAATATTTGCATTAATATTGTGCCAAATTCTTTGCTTGGATTTTGCTAACATTTTAGTTATAAGGGATTGATCTTCATATTTTTGAATTTGCTGAATTAATTTAAAATTCTTTTGTACCTCTGCAAGGTATGCGTTGTGCGCTTAGATCTTGCTTTCCTCCATCTTTGTGAGTGATGCTCTTAACTTCTCCCTTTCCTATTTGTTAAAGATAATTCTCCTAAAGCTTGGGCTAGCTTCTCAGAAGAATCTGAAGTTGATGCTTGTGCTGTTTGCTGTGTTTCCTGTTGTGTTGATGTACCTATTGCTTCCAGTTTTTCCTTTTCCTTCAACAATGCTTCCATTTCCTATTCCATCTTCTGGATTTGAACATTATGTTCAACTACTATTTTGAACGATTTTTCTTTTTCCATTACTAGACTAGTTACTTCTTTAGCATGAGGGTGATTTGTTGTTGGAAGCTTATGCTATTTCCTGAGGGCTTGAATATTTGCATTTTTTTATTAATAATCTCCTCGGATGCCTTGACATCATTAAGATCATATCCTAGTTTGATAATTAAATCTTATGAAGTTTTGATCCTGGTGTCTTTGGCTAGACAAGACATTCTTTCAATCTTCAACTGTGAGTGCATATTATTCAGAGATGTTTGTAACTTAGAGGCAACCATGACTGAACTGTTCAGTGTTGAGTAGATCATTTCACCTACTTGCTTATGCAAATTGATTTGATTGATTGCAAGAACCTTTTTGGTATCAACGAAAAATATGGAAGCCTTGTAATCTTTTGCAGTTCTGGGTGCTAGCACTGTAGGTTCCAAAAAGGCCATTTGGAACTGCCCCTTTTCTAAGTCAAATGCAGATAGCAATCTATGTTGGGTGGTGGCACTTTACTTCCAAAACTCTGAATATGTTGAAGCCTTCAAAGTTTCATTCTTCAACTTGATTTCCCTATATCTCGCAAAAATGCTCTGTTGTGCTGGAATTTGAGATGTAGAAGAGATAGGAGATTGAGTTGTCTCCTCTATATATGGAAAAGAAGTGGTAGCAGTACTTGTCAAAACCATTGTAGTTTTGTCATGTGAATTCTTTTCTTTTGAGGATTGTTCTTGAATATTTATTACTTGAGGATCAATCTTAGTAGTGGTCTTTGGATCCTTCTTCCTCCTCTTGAAGACACAGAAGTCTGCAGCCTGAGCTTCTGAATCTGTAGGGGACATACTCTCCCTTGACTTCTTGATTTCTTTGTCTTTTGGAATAGTAGTTTGTAGAGATGATTGACTGACTATAAGCTCTTCAACCTCCTATAATGTGTTTTTTGTCCACTTCTCCCGATTAGATTACTGCTCTATCTCTGGCCTAGGTGTATGCGTGTTATGATACCAACTCACAAAATAGAAGAAAAGATAGATCAACGACTTCAAAATCAGCCTCTTCGAGGGGGCAACCTCCTTTACATTACACAGATGAACAATTCTTGGATGATACAAATGACAACACCTCCTTTCTATATATAGGAGTGTAAGGGGTCACAATATAATCAGAGCCAACATAACAATAATAATGTAATGGCACAACAATAACAATAGTGGTCTTCTATGGGGCACAATAATAACAATATGGGGACAACATAGGCACAACAATAACAATAAGGGGTACACTGACAATAATAATAAGGGATTGCACTAGTATTATAGGGACCTAACATGCCCCTCTCCTTCAAAAAAGTGTTGTCCTCAACGCTTGAGTAGTTTTGGATGCTTCTGTATAAAATTCTCATCCTTCCATGTGGAATCTTCAACAGGTAAGTTCTTCTACTTGATGAAATACTAAAAAATTGATCGATTTTGTAGCTGTCGAGTTCTTGTTTGTGTGACTGCTTTAGGTTCCAATATGTTTTTCCCTTCCTCGTCAAGTTTTGGCAATATTGTTTGAACTGGAAGCTTGTCACCTATAACCTTCTTTAAGCATGACACATGGAAAACTGGGTGCACTCGGGAAGATGCAGGAAGTTCCAATTTGTATGTCATAGTACCAACCTTTTGCAACACCTTGTACAGACTATAATACTTTGGTGATAATTTATTATCCTTCTTAGCTTGCTTGAGGGGCATTTGTTTGTATGGTTGTAGTCGTAGAAATACCTAGTCACCTACACCAAAAATTCTTTCACCGTGATGTTGATCTGCATATTGTTTCATTCTATTCTGTGCCAAAGTGAGGTTATCATTTAAGAGTTGGAGAAATTTTCGTTGATGCTCGATGTGATATTCCAATGCTTGAACCTTAGAATTTTCTCTTAAATATGATGTGATGGATGGTGGTTGATATCCATAAAGTGCTATAAATGGGGTCATTTTTGCTGCAGTATGGAAGGAAGTGTTATACCACCATTCAGTGAGAGGCAACCATTTGACCCATTGTGTTTTTTATTAGATACAAAGAAACGAAGATATCCTTCCAAACATTTGTTCACTATCTCAGTTTGCCCATAGATTGAGGATGATAAGATGAGCTATGAGCTATCTGAGTACCATGACAAGAAAGTAATTCTGTCCAAAAATTTCCAGTGAAAATAGGATCTCTGTCACTTACAATAATCTTTGGGTTTCCATGTAGCTTTGAATTGTTTCCATAAATGCAGTAGCAACTGTATTGGCTTTAAATGGATGAGATAATGCACAAAGTTTGCATACTTGGTAAGTCTATCAACTACCACCATGATGACACTCTTTCCTTCGGACTTGGGTAAACCTATGATAAAATCTATTGAAACCTCCTCCCAACATTGACTTGGAATGGATAAAGGTTGTAATAGACTTGGGGTCTTAATTGTTTCAACTTTATTTTGTTGGAAAACCAAAAATTTTGCCACAAACTTTTGAATATGAGATTTAAGGCCATTCCAAAAAATTCCTTTTTAACCATGCAATAAGTTTTGAAAAATCTTGAATGCTCTCCTAAGGAGAGATGTGTGCAATTCCAGAAGAATCTTTTGTTTGAGTTGGGAATTCTTACAGAGGTATAAGGGATCTTTGTACCATAACGAATCATTTTTCCAACTAAATGTATCAGATGCACTGGGATCTTGCTGCAAATTTTGAATGAGTGCCCACACTTTTTCATCATTCTTCTATTCATCCCTTGCTTCGTTTATCCAGTCTGGTTGGATAATAGAAATGACACAAAGCAATGCTTCCACATCCTCATCCTTTCTTGAGAGTGCATTTGCAACAATATTCTTCTTCCATTTTTTGTAGATGATTTCAAACTCATAACCCAACATCTTTGTGACCCATTTTTGCTGCTCTCCTAAAGATAATCTTTGTTCTAAAAAGTATTTAAGACTATCATGATTTGGTTTTACTTTGAAGTGTCTTCCCATTAGGTAAGGTCACCATTTCTTAAGTGCATGTAGTATTTCTAACATTTCCTCCTCATAAATAGATTTGTGTAAATATTTTCCTTTGATTTGATGACTTTCGAAAGAAATGGGTCTTTCTTCTTGCATTAAAACAACACTAATTCCATTTCTTGAGGCATCACATTCCACAATAAAGGTTTTTGTGAAGTTTGGCATAGCTAAGACCGGTGCTTGGCACATTGCCTCTTTAAGATGTTCAAAGGCCTTCGTTGCTTTTGGAGTCCAAGAAAATGCATCTTTCTTTAGTAATTTTGTTAGAGGTGCCACTATTCTCCCATTATGATTAACAAACTTGTGATAATACCGTGCCAATTTGAGAAATCCTCGCAGATGCTTTATGGATGTGGGGATTTTCCATTCCTAAATGACTTTAATTTTGCTAGGGTCTACCTTAACACCTTCATGAGATACAATATGACCCAAATATTCCACCTCTTGTACCCCAAAGAAACACTTGGAAGTTTTTGAATATAATTGTTTCTCTTCCAATAGTTTGAGCACTCTGTCAACATGTTAAATATGATCCTTCCAAGACTTACTGTAGATTAGTATATCATCAAAAAATACTAACACAAATTTTTTAAGGAAGGGTTTGGAAATGGAATTCATCAAACCTTGAAATGTAGAAGGTGCATTGGTAAGGCCAAAAGGCATGACCAAAAATTCATAATGACCCTCATGAGTTCTAAATGTTGTTCTCAGAATGTCTTCAGTCTTCATTTTGATTTGATGATATTCTGAATGAAGATCTAACTTGGTGAAGTAAATTTCTCCATGCAATTTATCCAATAGTTCATCAATGACAAGAATGGGAAATTTATCTTTAATAGTGAGCTTGTTGATCTCCTTATAATCCGGACACATGCGCCATGACCCATCATTCTTGTGCACCAATACTACTGGAGCAGAGAAAGAACTTTGATTAGGTTGAATTATACCAACCTCTAGCATTTCTGCAACCATACGTTCAATTTCCCTCTTTTGGGCATAAGGATATTTGTAAGGCCTGATGTTTGGAGGAACACTTCCTGGAATGAAATGAATAGCATGATCATGATCACGAATAGGTGGGAGGCCTTTGGGAGTCTCAAATACCCTTGAATGATTGTCCAAGACTTTTGGAGATCTGGAGAAATAGATGATTCCAATGTGGGAATTACGCCTTGTTGTTATTTATTTAGAAGCTTTGTCATGCCGTTAGAGATGATTATCTTTCTCGGTTTCCCTATGATACCCCTTAATTCAACTTCCTTTCCTTCCGAAACAAATTTCAAGAAAAGTTCTTGAAAATTAAAAGTTATCGTACCCAAAGATTGTAGCCATTGGACTCCTAGTACAACATCAACACCACCCATTGGAATGGAAAGCATTGGACTATTCAACACATATTCTCCCATGGATAGATTGATATTATGACACTTTCCAGAGAAATTTATGGTTCCTCCATTTGCAACCATCACCTGACACTCCGATGCCGGATATAGATAACAATTCAATTCCTTGGCTATCTTACAATGAATAAAATTATGGGTACTGCCTGAATCAATCAACACTATTACCTTTTTCTTCTTGATATGTCCTTCTATCTTGATAGTTTGAGGAGTGGTAATTCCGGCCAGTGCATTATAAGATATGGTCGGATTCAATTATTATTTCTCTAGGGTTTGTTCCTGGTTTGTGTCCTCATCTTTTGATGTTTCTTGTTCTTTTTTTTTCTATCACAACTGTAACAAAGCCGTTTTGCTATTTTTTCTTCCAATTGTTGTGGTGTCAACCTTGTAGGTTGTGGAAGGGTAGAGGCAAGAACACTTCCATCTTTACAGTTGTGAGTGGTAGGATTCCTTGTTGCCATAATTTTGCTTTCAATTTTTCTTGCCAACCTAAATGCCTTCTCTAATGAATCAGGTTCCCAGAGGTGAACCTCATGTTGGATGGTATCCTTTAAAGTCCCTATGAACATATCAATCCTATGCTCCTATGGAATATCTCTACCCTTATATTAAATTTTTGGAAGTCCTCAATGTGCTCCACCATCGAACCCTTTTGTTTGAGATTTATCAATTAGATAAAATAAGTGTTGCTTTTTGTATCCTCATAATGTGCTATCATTTCTTCCATAAAAATTGCCCAAGTGACAATTTGTTTACGAGAGCAAAGCCTTGATACCATACAAACTGATTGGGTTCCAAATATAAAGTTGCAATGCGTACCTTTTGTGTGTTTTGGACATTATGGAGATCAAAATATTGCTCCATCTGTAGAATCCATGTTATGGGATCCTTGCCATCAAAATTCCTCATATCGATCTTTGGAACATGGTGGGTCTTCAATCCAACGTTAAAGTCTATGAAGTCATGACTGAAATTTCTTTTGTTCTCATCGTGAGTTTCCTTTACTACCCTTTCACCATTAGTAAGCATTTCTTGTAGCAACTTTGTCAAATCTATCTTCAAATCTTCCATGTTGCCTTTAAGTTTTCCTTCTATACCACCCATATTAGCTTCCATGCCATCCATCTTAGCTTTCATTCCATTCTTTAAGCCATCCATATTAGCTTCAGTTACTTTTTGTGAGAGTGAAATTTGTTGCACTTGGTCTCATAATTTTGATATATCATGTTGCATTTTTTCCTCTTCATATTTCAGGTTGCTTACTAGGTGTTTTCGTTTTCTTTCTTCGGGTCATCAATGAATGATAATTATGCGTCATAGTTCCTTTTGAATCACTTCAAACTACTTTCTCAAACAATACTTATGCAAATTTAAAAAAAAACTACACTTCTTTTTACGCTTTGTATGATCTCGATCTTGAAATGATTGTAACTTTGTAATTTCGGATCTCCAAGTTCTAAAATTTTGGCCTATGATATCCCTATAAGTCGTCTTTCCAACTCCACAATTCTGATCGCAATTGGATTCTCGAAGAAATATTTATTCCCAATCTATTGCGATGACCTAATTATAGACTGGTTCAGTAGAGCGAACTTGTACGATGTGTCACATGTCACTGTTTCGACCTTAGATTATGAAAACGATACCTAACCAACTAAAGTCCGTCTACTTCTGTCACTTTTTATGAAATGTGAATCAGATGCTTAGAGAGAAATTTATGACGCTTTTCCCAAGGTCACCTGTTTGGGATGTAATTGGAGCTCTTGCAAAAACCCTAAATTCATGGGATAATATCTCCAAAATAATAGTGTGTCAAGATCTAAAATTTAGACCCGAGGCTCAGTGCAATTTCAGCTCAAATGTGTTTATTTTTTAGCTTCTGAAACGTCACAAAAAAAAGGTTATAGTGAAAATTCCATGATTACCTGTTTGGAGTAGCAAAACCGTAGAATCCAAAGCTCTGATACCAAATGTTATGCAACCAGCTCACAAAATAGAAGAAAAGATAGATCAACGAATTCAAAACCAGCCTCTTCGAGGAGGAAAACTCCTTTACATTACACAAATGAACAATTCTTGGATGATACAAATGACAATGCCTCCTTTCTATATATAGGAGTCTAAAGGGTCACAATATAATCAAAGCCGACATAACAATAATAATGTAAGGGAACAACAATAACAATAGTGGGCTTCTATGGGACACAATAATAATAATATGGGGACAACATGGGCACAACAATAACAATAAGGGGTACAATGACAATAATAATAAGTGAATACACTAGTATTATAGGAGCCTAACAATGTGCATATGGAGTAGACTTATGCTCAACTCTCAACTTTGAAACTATCCCTAATGGATCATAAGACTGAGTGAAGTTTGGTTTAATTTTCATTTGTTTTAATATTTCCTCCACTTACTTTGCTGCTGCTATGGTATTTACAATATATTGCCCAACATTTGCCTTCAATTTAAATTGTGCCTTCTTTTTGTTTGACACAAAGTGCAATTCATCCATATTTAACATTTGTCTAGCATATTCAAGGGCAAAGATTCTCACTAGCACAAACACTGGTAATGTATAGGGAGTATGCTCACACCCATAGAGTCTATTTTTTGTATAATTCTGCTATAAATACCAGTCTCCAACTTTTGACTACTCTGAAAGATGAAAAACCTTCTTGATCTCTGGTGAAATCCTTGGTATAGCATCACTGCTGAATAGACAGAAGGATGCATGTGGAAACTTATCCACAAAATTAGTGAATGAATAATCCTCTGAGCTTCTTCTGACTAAAGAAGTCTAATGAATGACTGATAATGGGGTACCCTGATCATCCATCTTCTATAATTGGAACTTGAACCTGTCTTCCTGGTAAAATATCATGAGATATACTAAATTTGACTGGTGTTTGAACACACCTTCAACTTTAAAATTGAGGAACTACTCATGTATGACATTGCTGTAATTGAAAAGAATTTAAGGCTTCTGACCAACTACAAATACTAACAAAAATCCTAGCACTACCTCATCAACCCACCAGTGTGAGTGATAAATTAATAGACAAGTAACCATGGAAATGAATTTTCTTGACATCTAAGGGAAAATAGAAGCATAATATGTGGGATTTGTTTTGGGCAAGTTGGAATTCTCAGGCAGGAAACATTAAAAGTTATGGGCTCGCTAGGGGAAGGTAAGATGTTTGTATAACTCCATAAGTGCATCATTAGAAAATGGATGTAAAGAGGCATGGGGATTTATCTGAAGGGCTTGACATATGCTTTTTAAGGTAATTGGAAATAAGACTTCATTGTTCTGAGAAATTACTTCTTTGTGGCTGAGGAGGTACCTAAGATGACACTAGGTAGCGAATTCAGGGAAAATGTGAGTTTGAGAAAAGGCAAATTGGGGAAGAAATGATTCCTAAATACTTAATTCATCACTCTGGTCTTAATATTTCTATTTTCCCCAAATATGGAGCTCATACAAATCAAATTCACACTGGGTTTCAACTATCTTGTACTGGGTATCAATCAAGGGAGTCCTAACTAAATCAGGGACATGGGGTGCCAAAGGATTTTCATTTGACATCTTATCCTTCCCTTTATGCGAAGACATCTTAATTTTAAAGGGAAAATCAGGGAAACAAATTTACCGGGCTGTAGTTCACTGAGAATTGTAGAAGGAGATCATTTTGCAGAGGGCGCTGGTAGTCTTCAAAGATGCTTCAAGATGAACCTGTGTAAATCAACAATTGTCGAAAGGGAATTATGCAGGTTGAGGCGGGATTTTTATAACAGATTTTGAGGGCGTTTAAAAGGATTATTATTGTTTTTGGAGCGGGCCATTAATTAGAAATTCTTACGTTGGCGGGATAAATTTAATGGGCAACGACTATATAACCGTTGGTGGGAGATTTAAATACCAAAGGTTACATGACGTGGAGGATAGGTGATGGACCGATGGGTGATGTGGAGGGAGTAGCGGATGACAGGTGTCGAGGATAGCGTGGGAGCCAACAGGCAGAAGGAAACATTGAAAGGTGGTTTTTTTCGAGGGGAGGGGTAGGGGTGGCAAGCAGGAAATGGAAGGGAGCCCCTAAACAAACATGGAGCTGCCACGTTACCTCAGGAGGTTAATTGTTCACAACTTTTTAGACCCTCCCCCTCTTATGTCTCGAAAGTTTGAGGGGGCCCGAACCTTGTCCCTCGCCTTTAATCTGGGCGGGGACAATCACAACCGTCGTCAAATGTAATTGCCTTATAAAAAATGAAAAAAGTGTCATATCAACTTTATTTAAAACATTTAAAACAAACTCTAATAAAATCATTATGGACGACATTTGAACTAGCGCACCCTTCATGGTTTTATTGTTATTTTTGTTTTCTTTCTTTTTATATTTCTTTCTTTTCTATTTTTGTTTCTTTTTCTATTTTTTTTATAGGATAAAAAATTTAAAATGAAAAATATTTTTTACGATATCCCTTTGGGATAAATGGCTAAATAACCATACTGGACTACTATATTTATAGGACCCTAACAAGTGGCCTTGAAAGCATGTCGTCCAAACTATCTATGTTTCCATTCTTGTACTTGATCACTAAATGGAACTTTCATAGAAACACCATCCACTTGTAATGCATAGTTTGATGTAACTTAGTCTTGGTCTATGGGTACTGTAGTGACTAGTGATATGTGTGGATTATTGTCCCCTTTCTCGTCATATAGTGTTTCAACTTTTTCACAACTTGTACTAAGGCATAGAGATCCTTATCATAGTTAATGTAGTTGAGAATTTCCCCGTGAAATACTTTAGAGTGGTAGGATACAGACCTTCCTCCCTGAATCAATACAACTTCCATAACGTACCCACTTGCATTTGTCTCCACCCTAAAGAGATTATGCAAGTTTGGCAATGCAAGATCTGGTGCTTGATTGTTTTTCTTCATTAACTCTTTAAAGGATTTTTGTTGATCCTTTCCCAACTGGAAACTCTTTCCACTCACCATTATGGTGTGGAGTGGTGTTGTTATTGTTAAAAGTGACTGTATGAATTTCCTCAAAGGTTGTGCTAATCCAACGAAATTCCCAAACTCAGAAAGATTGGTAGGCACTAACCACTTCAAGATGTCCCCCCATCTTGGTAGGATCTATCTTCAACTCTCCTCCATCTATTACATGTCCTAAATACACCAAAGACTATTGCATAACTCACATTTCTTGATATTTTATATTAGTTGGTATTTCTTTAATGTCTCTAGCACTTACATCAATTGTAAGATGTGCTCCTCCCAAGTAGTATTGTATACTAGTATATCATCCAAATAAAAAATAACAAATGAATTTAGAAAAGTGTGCATTATTTCATTGATTAACCTCATGAATATAGCTAGTGTATTACATAAACCAAATGACATTACTAACCGGTCATACAAACCTTGTCTAGTTTTACTGGCAGTTTCTGGCTACCTTCTTTTAACTTGAACCTAGTGATCCTTTGATTTTAAGTCCAACTTGGTGAAATATTTTGCTTGTTGCAACTAGTCCAATAGATCATATATCCTTGACATGGACTACCTGTTCTTGAGCATTATTTTGTTTAACACCTTGTAATCAATGTTTGTTCTCCAAGTTACATCCTTCTTAGACACAATTATGATGGGTGTACCACATGGTGAGGTACTTGGTTGAATGGTGCCTTGCGCCAAAAATTATTGCATTTTCTTCTACACCTCATTTGCTTCTATTATAGACTTCCCGTACAACCCAATATTTGGAAATGGAAAGTCAGAAAATAATAAGATTTTGTGCTCCAATTCCCTCTTAGATGGTAGCCCTCTAGGCTCCTAGAACACTCCCTTGTATGCCCATAGCAACTCATGCAATTGTCACCTGAGTTCTTAGTACACCCCTCTAGGGATGCCTTTGCTATTGCTAACTCTTCTACACATTGATTTTCTCTTAAAAGCAATAAAACATACTTCTTGCTAGAACTAGTTAGTTTCTTGGCTTGGTTAGAACTTACTAGTGAAATTTTAGACTTTCCCTTGTGCGTGTTGATGGTAAAGTATTTATTGTCCTTGATGATGAAGTACTAGTTGGATCTTGCATTAATATTGCATCATGCATGTACATTAGGGAATCCAAAACACCACTCCACATACATTAAGTGGAATTACATCCAATTCTACTTCATTAATAAAATCAAAGCTAACAGAAATTTTTATCTTACATTGTTTTGTTACATTGATTTATGTATCCTTAATTACCCATCCCAATGGATATGGACTAGGATGATCTCGAACCTCCAATCGTAGTTTGTTGAATAGATCTATTATAATGAGATATGCTTGTGATCTTGAGTTGAACAAAGCATCAATTTTTGTCTTGACTTGTATCTTTATATGGAAGAGTTTGGTCATCTCCTTCTTTTCCTATTACTGAAGGTTACTTATATTCACCCCCTCCTGCATTGATGTACATACAATTTTCTCATCCATGTCTGAGTTTCTTTCCACATGATTGCTCTAATCTATCACATGAAATTTTTCTTCCTCGCATCTTTCTTTCGATTCTTCACGTTGAGTTTTGGATGTAGTTTATAACACTTCTTCTATGTGTGACCATCAATGTTACAATGTTTGATAGGATTTTTTTCAATGATTTATTGTGGTTGCTATCAAGTTTTTTCCTTCCCCCCTTTCCATTTCTTCTTCCCTTGAAATTTTTTTGGTGTTAATTTTGCTTCAACCCACTTGATTTCCCTTTCTTTTGCATTATGTTTGTTGAGTATTATGCTTATGCACAAGCCTCATCCATAATTTTAGGTTTGAACAACATGACTTGCTTCCATAGATGGTTATGTAGGCCCCTTAGATTCTTGTTAAGTTTGTATGGGTTCTTCATAGTTATGCTTAGCATTATTTTCATCTTCTTAAATTATGTGCCTAAAGTAGTGCTTAAAATAATTTGATCTCTTTCAACTCATTACAATATACTCAAGGAAACTTGCTTTGATACCAATGATCCATAAATATCATGGATATTCAATTGGATAGCGCATTGTCAGGCCAGGCAGTAACTCTCCAATAGGCAGTAAAACTGATTCAATTTATTTCATCAGGTATGCTATTGTTATATACAAAAGGGTGTGACTGCTCAGTTCATCTTATGATGACTGTTCACATTTTTAATTTAACTATTTACATAAATTCACCCAATCGTGAGGATTAGGTGTCAACATTCCCCCCCTTAATCTGAAGGGATGTTGGTGAGTCCAAGCATCGTTCTGAATCTTTCAAGTTTTTCTCTTCCAAGCGCTATGGTGAATATGTCTACAATTTGCTCATTTGTGGAACAATGATGGAGATGGACTGTTTTGGCCTCAACATGATGTCTGATCAGATGATATTTAGTATTGATGTGCTTTGTTTGATCATGGAACTTTGGGTTCTTGGCCAACTTTATTGCAGAGGTGTTGTCAATCATGAGTAGAGTTGATTGTACTTGTTTTACCTGCAAATCTTCAAGAATTTTCCTGA
>APFE031678395.1:0-37045 GCA_000404065.3 Pinus taeda | reverse complement strand
TGTAATTTTCAGTCTCACAGTTCATACAATTATCCAAGAAACTCACACCTGCAAACTAGGTCAAGTAAAAAATTACAATTTTCTTTTCTTCTTGTGTTTTCTCCTTATTCCTTAGCCTTCACAATACTTTTATTATTTTTCTTGGAGATCAAACTTGTTGAGTGTGTGTGCTAATGAGGATGAATTCTCCTCCCATATATACCATTTTCATGTGGTCGAATAGGTTTATCGAGGTCGAATTCTTCTCGAAAGGCTCTTCTAATGACTCTTCTAAATTCAAAAATAATATTTTCCTTTGATTACAAATTGCCTAAAAAGGCACTTTGACTCATGAAAAAATTTCTTATAGACTCTAAAAACCATAGAAGCATGAAGAACATGCTTATCTAAATAATAATAATAATATTAAATTTATTCTTTTCCTTCTGTTTCTTTTTACAAGAAATATACATTGATATAAGTACAAAGACTGAACCTAATTACAAATTTCAACAATAAGTAGCAAAGAAAAAAGATGATGACAATGATTGTTCAAGCCATGAATTAAATGAGGAAGAGCACAATTTTCAAGGAAGCTGAAGAGAGAATCTTGCAAGTATAAACCTAAGCTACCTTTTAACTGTTTTAATTGTCATAAAATTGGTTATTATGCATCTAAGTGCCCCTATGATAAGGTAGATAATAAATGTGATGAAAAAGAAAAGAAGAAATCTATGAAATTAAAGAAGGAAAAGACTTTTAAGAAAAAAATATTCTACTCTAAAGAGAACAACAACTCATCAATAGAACAAGATGAATAATCATTTGTCGAAGATAAGGCTAAATCTTTCCTTCTCATGACCATAGAAACCCATAGTGAAGGACAAGAGGAAATGGAGTTAGATTAAGAAGAAGGCAAATTGGTTAGTGCTTTGAAAGAAATAAGAAATCTTAGGAGAAAGAATAAGAAGCAAAGATATCTATTGATGAAGTATGAAAGGAAAGAAGATGTGTGTAATGAGCCATCAATTGTTCTTCTAAAATCTTATATAAAATAAGCTAAGAGGATTGAAGAAATACTTATAGGAAAACTAAAAGAGAATTCAAAGGAATGTGAAAATATAAATGAGGCAATTATTTCTACAAAGAATAACTTAAAGAAAGAAAAAGTTCAAGCTAATCAAAATTTAAAGTTTGTGAAAGGAACTGAAACCATAGACATAATTCTCAATAGATAAAGAACTCCCTTCATTGAGATAGGTCTGCGTTATGAAGGAGAAATATGTACAAAGACATTTGAAAGTAATGAACCAAAAATCTATGTTGAAATTCTCAAAGAATCTAGCAATGATGTAGGCAGGGACACTAAAAAATCTCAAGAGCAACAAAAAAAATACTCATATCATCAACATAAGCAACACTCAAAGTAAAAAACCAATAGACATCAAGCTTCCTCATAAATATGGTCAAAGTAGAGACAAAAGAACCTTTCCTCTATGAAGGTTTTTTTGCTACCAGGTACTAAAACTTATTTTATGGTTATTGTTACTCATGTACTAATTCTAATCACAAATCTATAAATTGCAAAGCCTATGTCAGAAATTACTATGTAAGAATTAGAAGTAAATAGGCATAAAAAATGTATAAAATTCCAAAAGAGCAACAACATAGGTAATAAATCTTTTTCTCCCTTGATGGATCTCATTGAGGACTACAATTACAATAATTATGGGCACAAAGTAGTTAATTGTAAACATAATGAAATCATATCTCACAACCAAAATAAGCAAGAAAAATAAGTGAGGATGATTGGGAAGAAAAAGAGACAAGAGAAGCAAGAAGAGTGTGGCTTTGTCTTAGTTGCAAAAAGCTAGGTAAGTCAATGGTATATTCATAATGGGTGCTCAAAACACATGACAGATGATAAAAAAAAAAGTTTCTATCTCTGAAAGAAGAGAAAGGAGGTAGTGTTTCCTTTGGGAACAATGCACCAGGAAAGATTATTGGCAAATACACAATCAATCTAGACAAAAACAAAGGTAAAGCTCAAAACATCTTGTATGTTGATGGAATTAAGAATAATCTCTCGAGTTTAATTCAAATGTGTCATCAAGGGTATGATATCACCTTTCACTCTAAAGGTTGTGAAATAAAGAAAGACACTATAGGGAGAGTTGTGGCATGTGCATCAAGAACCCCAAGCATTGTGTATATTATTAATGAAGAGAACACAAATTGTTGCATTGGGAAACTTAATGAAAGTTCGTTTCGGCATAGAACATTAGGTCACATCAATTTTGATCACCTAGTAAAGTTCAACAAGGAGGAAATGAGAGATTTTCACACAATTTCAAAGCCCAAGAATACAATCTACAAATATTGTCAATTTGGAAAACAAACTCCAGTGTAATTTAAGGAAAAGGAACATTCAACAATAATACCATTAGAGCTAGTTTATACAGATATTTGTGGATCCACAAGTACACAAACCCCAAGTGGTGAGGTATTTCATGTTGATAATAGATTACTACACTAGGTTGACATTGGTTGTGTTCTTAAAAGAAAAATTTGAAGCATTTGGCAAGTTTAAAGTCTTGAAGGCTCGAGTTTAAAATAAAGTGTTTGAGATATTAAAAAGGAGGAGAGTTTACATATGATGAGTTTAATGACTTCTATGAAGAGAATAGAATAAAAAGACAGTTCTCAATAGCTAGTATCCCTCAACAGAATGGTGTAGCTAAAAGGAAAAATAGAACAATGCAGCAAATGGAAAGAACAATGCTTGATGAAAGAAAGGTGCCAAAAACCTTTTGGGTTGAAGTTGTTCACAAAATAATTCACATTTTGAATAAATCTTATATAAGGGAGGGCAATAACAAAGCACCTCATGAATTGTGGTTTATAAGGCCAGCATTAATTAAACATGTTTAAGTCTTTAGTAGAAAATGCTATATCAAAATAAATAAGGATAGCTTGGGAAAATCTGATTCCAAAGCAAATAATGGTATATTTTTAGGTTATTCAACTAAAATAAAACACTACAAATGCTATAAAAAAATATTGAACAAAAATATTGATTGCATTGATGTGAAAGTAGATGAAGCACTACCCTACAAGAAGAGACACCATAAAAAAATCAATCCAGAAGAGCCAATTAGCAAGGAATATGAAGAAAAATATCATGAAGAGCAAGAGGAGGAAGAAGAGTAAGAGATAGAGTCATTACATCCAAAATATCCATCCAAGTATGTCCAAAATCATTGTCTATATTTTGAAATTCTTGGAAATAAAGAATAAGTAGTTCAAACTAAAAGAACATTTTTAGGCACATCAAGCCATGCAAATATCACCCTACTATCCATAATAGTGTTGGAAAATGTAACTAGTTTCGGTATTCATAATTTTCAGTGTACTCATGTCATTATGTATATCTTATGTTATAAGAAAAATAAGAAAGAAAAAATATTATTTCAAGCATGGGTTTCATGCTCCATTTTGTTGGTCAATCTAGGTCAAGCATGTTCTTCATGCTTCTAGGGTTTCTCATGTCAAAATAATATTTTTCTTAAGCCAAAAGAGTCTATATCAATTGTATAAGAAACTACTCGGAAAGTTGTAACATGTAAAAGATATTAATAAGAAATTTTTACAAGCCTCCTAGTAGAGACAAGTCAGCCCTCGCAGAGACAAGTCGGCCTAGAAGAGGTTAATCGACCTCATGTAAAGCCTATAAATAGAAGAAAATTCGACCTCATTTAGCACCAATTCAATCTCTCAAGAATAAAGTTTGACTTGAAGCTAGAAGCAAGAAGAGAGGAGGAGAGATGGTCTAAGAAGCAAGGAAAAATAAAAAAGAAGTAAAATTCGTTTTCAGGCCTTATTATCTCACACGTGTGAAGGTTTGGGTTTTTGCAGCTTCAAGAAACTCTGAAAATTGTAGGAGGTCGAATTGCAGATCGAAGTTGCAAAGGATTTGATTACTCTCAAT
Source organism: Pinus taeda (assembly GCA_000404065.3). NCBI lineage: Eukaryota > Viridiplantae > Streptophyta > Pinopsida > Pinales > Pinaceae > Pinus > Pinus taeda. Next base: position 33,078 of record APFE031678395.1, on the reverse strand, counting down.
TGATTGAGTTTGAATTTGGAGACCTTGGCTTGTTTGAATAAACACTTCTTGAAGAGTTGACACATGTCAGAATTAGGGTTTCTTAGCTACTACAGGGCCGAAGATTGCAAGTCAAAGTTGCAAGGTCGAAGTTGGGGGGTGAAGTTGAAGCTGGAAGCTGGTGGAAGAAAAATTGATCTTTGTCTATTTGGTTGATCTCTAAGCTTATTGGAAGGGCTTCTTGGAGGGCTCACTTGGTTCTTGGAGGAGGACATAGTTTAGGGTTTTGGGTCTTAGTTTTCTCATTTGAAGTAGATTCTATAAGAAGAGAAGAGATTATTTATGGATTTTCCCCTTAGAGGGGTTTTTCCTTAACATGGAGCCTAATACTTGTGTCCATTGTCTCTACTATTTTTACACTTGATAATTTTTTGATGAAAAGATCTAATAAAGAAACACAAGAAGATAAATAAATTTCACCATCAATTATTACGATTAAGGAGAAATTGGAATAATAGATACCCTATTGCATTCTCCAACATGGTATCAAAGCTAAGGTGAACAAGAGAAGACAACTAAAAGATAATTTTGAAGGGTTTATCTTGTAAAGGGAAATCATTTGCAAAAGGACATAGAAAGAAGAAGAAGATCTATTGACCAAGAAGGAAGGTTACTAAATAGAGGATTTCAAAGAATCTTGGGATCATCATGCACTCTTTGACATTTTTCCAAATCACCATTCTTGAATACATCCTAGAAGTCATCATTCTAGGGCATATTTGAAGTCTCATTGGAGGTCTTGAAAACATCAAGATAGTTGGAGACATCATCAATGGGAAGGAATCTTGGTTGACAAAAAAATTAGTCATGGAAAATGTCATTGGTGAAGTAGTTGTACCAGAAAAAGAGAAGACTCAAGAGTTAGAAAAATAAAAGAAGGGAGAAGTAAGGGCACAAAGGATCATTGTTGAATCTACAAAATATCACCTTGTTCCCTTCATTTTTGAATTAAAGACATCCAAGGCTATATATGATAAGTTGGTAAAGTCGTACTCTATAAGTACATTAGGTCAAAAATTTTCCTTGAGGAATCAACTATATAGAATAAGGAATTCAAAGGATGAAGACATGGCTACTTATCTCATGAAGGTCTGACAAATAAGGGATCAATTGCAAGGGCTTGGGGAAACTATTTCTGACTCTGAAATGACCATTTGTGTATTAAATGTTTTGCCACTTGATTGGAGCAATTTTGTAACTAGTATATACTCTAAGAAGGATACTACACCTTTTGATGAATTATGGGCTCAATGCATCCTGGAAGAATCTAGGATCATGGAAAAGGATGACACTGAATCAAATGAACGAACTCAAGCATTTATTGCAAGGTCTAAGAAGCTTAAGAAATGGAAGCTTCGAAAATCCAAGAAGAAGACAAATATGTCTAAGATTCAATGCTTTGGATGCAATGAGTATGGAAACTTTAAAAGGGAATGTCTAAACAAGGTGAACAACAAAATAAATGAAAGTGAAGCTTGCATAGCTAAGGAAAAAGGAGAACCTAAGAAGAAGTCAAAAGGAGAAAATCTGAAGGATCTTTATTATTGAAGGAAGCTCCATCCCTACTACGTTATTTATGTAATTTATCTTTCTTTTATTAAGTAGATTAGCATGCATTATTTCATTCCATAGAATAGTCTTGATTTTTGTAAAAGCATGGCATCATAGATGGAAGCATATGATAGTAGAGGAATTACAGTCTACATAATCAATTTTTTTTGGGAAGGATCATCTAGCTTTAAAAAAATGAGAAAATTGGGACCATATTTCATATTATAGGTCATCCAAACATTTTATAGCATAATGTTAGAAGTATTCATTTTTGAAAAAGATGGATCGTCAAGATACCATAAGAACCATCATTTTGGAAGGTTTTTGGAGGAAGCATTATGACTGTTATATATATTCCATCTAGTATGGAAACAATACTCTTGAAGGATGAAGGAATGCATATGGTCAAGTTGTAGCATGAAAGGCATAATGAAAGTCTTTCTACTCTTAGAAAACAAACCTATCTCTGACAGGTATAAGAAGAAAGCTCATTCAAGAAAGGATGACTAGATGGTTGTATGAACACAAAGGTATGCATATTATTAACTCTTCTCTAGGGTAGGGTTCACATTTACAAGAATCTTGTAGAAAGAGCTCATTACAAAAGTGTGCTCAGTAAGTCTTCCATATGATTACATGATGCTTGAAAGAAGAAAACTAATATGCCTCAAGAATGGCTAAAGATCAAGAGTCTTACTCAAGATAGAATGACATAAATTGATCAACATCAAATATAGTCTCTGAAAAAAAAGGGAGTTAATAATAAAAAATCCAAAGGAATATATTGTAACTTGCTAAATCAGTTCGATCCATGGGCACCTTCATCAAAAGTGAATGCGTGGAGAAGGATTCTTGTACAATACGGAGATGGAACATGCGAAAGGATGTTGATCTCGAAGGACTTAGGTAAGATAATACTTTGATGAGAAGGCCATCATGATAAGGTAAGTCTAATATTAATATTTTGATATTGGTTATGTAGTTAACATATTATTTTTCCACCTAGAAGGATATTGCAAGAATACTTAATGATAATTGAGGCAAGTCCAACTGTTGGTGTTGAACTCAATTCAAAGAACATACAGATTGAGTACATGGTTTTTGAAATTATGTATTCAAGATGATTACATCATCATCCTGGGATTGAAAGGTAGTAGTATGAGAAGATAACCTGATGTTAAATTTCATATTTAGAGGGAGCTATAAGCAGCTTAAGTTTGATAAGGCTCAATATAATTCATTCATTGATAATGACTTGAGGAAAGTGATATGCAAGATTGATGGCCTGAATCTTGTCACAAGATTGAAGGGAAAAGATGGCTCTACAACATACAGGAAGAAAGAAATCTCAATATGATGAGATATAAAGGAAAGAAGGAGCCATGCAACTATCTCCATGAAAAAATTGGTAGTTTATAAACTTATGGAAATAAGCTAGAGATATTTTGATTAGAAATTCCCAATTGAAAGGAAGTAAAACAATCTCCTCTACACTTTAGAGGGAGTATGAAGTCTCTTTAATATTTGTGAAGGAGAAAGGATCTATTCCCTAAATCAAGTGGGAATAAGGATCTCCTCTATGGTTGATAGGGAGTGATGATAAACATCACAAGTGCATTTTCTTCTTCATGTGTCATGCACTAGGCTAGATCTAACAATTTTATGTCTAAGTGAAGTCCATTGAGGGAGAATGGATAATGGAGTATTCGATAAGAATATGTGATTTCCTTGAAGATAGAAAAATACAAGATATGAAATGGACCAACACTCTTTAAGTATTGGACATTTATCCAAGACAAGAGTAGTCGAAGAGGTCTGATATTCTTTAAGGATTGAGAATCCAAGATAAGAATAGTCCTTAAAGGACATGCCTAGTTAACATCCAGATGAGGTATGTACCTTGAAGAGGTAGTGTAGTATCTCACGTAAAGCCTCCCAACATTATGCTCTTGTATACGAAAGAGCTTGTCAAAGTTAAGGCCTTACTATATTGACAATGTTGGTCATAGTGTTGATGCTTAAATATGGCTTACCAATCCAACTCTTCTTATGATAACTCTTTAGTTCGATAATGACCTTGTACCAAGTGTACAATTATGAATACCTCCATAGTTAAGGAGTGCTAGAAAATGTAACTAGTTTTGATCTTCATAATTGTCAATGTACTCGTGTCATTATGTATATCTCATGTTACAAGAAAAATACGAAAGAAAAATATTACTTCAAGCATGGGTTTCATGCTCCATTTTGTTAGTAAATCTAGGTCAAGCATGTTCTTCATGCTTCTAGGGTTTGTCATGTCAAAAGAATACTTTTCTTGAGTCAAAAGAGTGTAGAACTTTCGTATAAGACCCTATTGGGTAATTTGTAACATGTAAAAGATATTAATTATGAGTCTATAAAGTTCTATAAGCCTCCTAGCACAAGTCGGCCTAAAATAGGTTATTCGAACTCATGGAAACCTTATAAATAGAAGCAACTTTGACCTCATTTAACACCAATTTGATCTATCAAGAATCAAGTTCAATCTTAAGCTAGAAGTAAGAAGAAAGAAGAGAAAAGGTCTAGGAAGCAAGGAGAAATCAAGAAGAAGAAATAAACTTTGTTTTTGGGCCTTATTATCTCACATGTGAGAAGGTTAGGGTTTCTGTGGCTTTAATAAATGACGAAATTTGTAGGTTTGAATTACAAGAGGTCGAGTTGCAGATCCAAGTTTCAAGAGAGCTTAATACTCCCATTTGATCTATTTTGACTTTGGAGACCTTGGCTTGTTTGAAGAAATATTTCTTGAAGAGTTGACACATGCTAGAATTAGGGTTTTTGCAGCTACTGCAGGGTCGAAGCTGGAAGCTATTTGAAGAAAAATTGATATTTGTTAATTTGGTTGATCTTTAACCTTATTGGAAAGGCTTCTTGGAGGGACGACTTGGTGCTTGGAGGAGGACTTGGTCTACGGTTTTGGGTCTTGGTTTTCTCATTTTAAGCAAATTGTGTAAGAAAAGAAGAGATTCTTTCTAGGATTTACCCTTGGAGGGGTTTTCCTTGGCTTGGAGCCTAATACTTGTGTCCATTGTCTCTATTGTTTTTGCACTTGATAATTGTTTGATGAAAATATCTAATAGAGAAACACAAGAAGATAAATAAATTTGACAAGAAATTATTAAGGTTAAAGATAAATTGAAATAATAGTTGCCCTACTACATTCTCCAACAAATAGAACCCAATCGTTTTGCACAAACTAGTCGAGATGAGCATTGTTAAGGCTATGAATGAAGAACTAGACCAAATTGAAAAGAATAAAACATGAGAACTTGTGCCAAGACCTAAGGACAAGAATGTGATTGGAACTAAGTGAGCTTTTAGAAAAAAGTTGAATGAACATGGACAAGTTGTCAGGAACAAGGTTAGATTAGTATGTAAAGGGTATGCACAAGTAGTGTTGAGAAATATAGGGCATTTAGATTAGGTGATTTCATTTTTATTGATAACTGTCTATGTGTGTTTTTTACTTCTTAGATTATGATCTTCTTTTACTTATATTAATATAGTGTTATTCTTCCTCAAATGACTACTAATGCATAAACCATAAAGAGACAAGAGACACAAAATATAGGCTATCATCTAGGGCCAAAACCTCTCCTTCTTGAGAGGAAAAAAGGCCCGAACAAATTCTTCTTCTTATAGATATTCCAATTGATGAAAACCAAGACCAAGACCCTAGACCTTTTTTCCACTCCAAGGCAAGTCACAAACCTTCATTGATGAAATCCTTCTTGAAACAAACTTGTTTCTCTTTCCTTCTCCTATGGTCAACGCAAGTCAAACTGTCTACACTACTACAATTTCGGTTTCAACCACAGATTTGCAACCTCAGCTTATCTTATACCCTTGAAATTCTCACGTGTGAGCTGTTTGGAGGTATATTCCTTCTTCTCTTGACTAGGAGACTGTCCTTCCTCAATTCGGCTTGAGAATACAGTTGTTCTTTTCCCACATCTACCTTCTTATGATAACTGAAATACCTCGACCATGTCTTCAATAGGTGACAACAAATCCTTACACGTGTGGAGTGTATTTTATCCCAAAAAAGACCTAAGAAAACTTCACTCTTCCTTATTTCTTCACGTTGGCTAGAACACTCCCTTTCACTGATCTTCGCACCACTTTCTATTTTAGACTTTGACTGAAATTCACCATAGAAATTGTGTCTTTAAAATAAGGCTGAGTTTCCCTATTTATAGTTGTCTCCCATGCTCATTACCCGACATGACATGTACGTGAGCCGACGTGTCCTTTGGAGGAGATCATTTATTCTATTTTTGAATTGAAGCAAAGGTCTTATGCTTGTCTTGGATGGATTTCATACTTTATTTAATGACTCATACAAAATGTAACATGCCCAAGAAAGGTCCTTCATACATAAAATTGACTCAATTTGACTTTTACGACTAAATGACAAATCCTAAAGGCTCACAATGGGAGCCATCACTAAAATAAAATTCCTTGCTCATGAAACCCATGAGACAAGCATTATAATAATAATTTTATTTTTCTTCTTTTCATCAATTACATAAAATCACAATTGCATATGTCATAATGAAGACTAAACCTAGTTACACTTTTCAACACTCCCTCTTAACTAGGGAGATATTCATCATGGTACTTGGTCATTCTCAATCTGAATAATTTATAATAGGAAGAGTCAGATTGGTAACCCATTTGTATAGAATCATATCAACTAGCATTGTCACATAGAAAGGCATTAACTAACAACTCTATCTCTCCACAAGATTTGAACATGTTGCTGACGAGATCAATGATGGATAGACACCCTCATCGTTGTCTCTCTCAGAACCCCACCTGGGTTCTCAGGGTGTGTTCCACCAGGACTATTCTTATCTTGGATTCTCAATCCCCAAATAATATCAATTTCCTACGACTACCATTATCTTAGATGCCCTAACACATCCTCAAAGAGCATCGAATGTCAGATGTTTATCCAATCCTCCATTTTTTCTTCCCAAGTGAAAACAAGAATGATGTGTCTATCTTTCCCTTTTAATTAGGGAGGACATATCTATTCCAATAAATGAATGTAATCATTCCTATGAAAGGAATGTACCTAATCTCCCTTTTGACTTAGGACTTTTGCTTCCAAGTTTCTACCAAGTAAGAAACTTGTTTCTAGGCTCCCTCTTAATTAGGGACCTACAACAACTTCTCAGGTGGAGATGATGAGACAACCAACTTCTTGAAGAACTCCTCACGATGTCATAAATTCCTTTTCGTTATCTAGGAGCCTTCATGTCTGGGACTTATTCATAAGGAATAAACCATCCATCACTTTCATCCATGAGTCAGTCATGTCATCATCAAAAAGTGATCCATCTGTTCATATTTGGCCTTCCTTCATGCCATCTTTCCATAAGTATTTTTCATCCTACTACATGGGCATTGGTGGTGGAATATATCCATAGATCTTCCCTCGACATCCCTGCATAAGCCCATCCAGATATTCGTTCAAAAATAAGAAATGAACACTTAACTTGTGATGGTCTTTCATCATGACATCTTGTAGTTTGCATCAACATCTTGGATACATATCGACACATCTCCCAAAGATATATATTGTCAAGGGTCTCTTTCTTTTTCAGACTCCATCAGAGTCTTCATATCTTTCATGGAGATATCCTAGTCAAATCTTCTTGGTCTTTTGGATGTTGATTTCCTTTACCATGGTTGAATATTCCACGATCTCTTCCTTCCTTCACATATTTCATTCCCATGTACTTCCAATCAGAGTTCCTCCAATTAGTGTCATCCACCTCATACTTTCATATGACGACATATTATGTTGATTTCATCTGGTGAATGTGACCCATGCATTTGTGCATCCCTTCGAGGGAGGAGATCCTTCCTTTTTATTATGTTCTCAAGATAGAGCATTGAACCATGTTACCAAAAACCATTGACATGACTCTACAATATCGAATGTAAGCATACATACCTCATTTTTCCTTTGGGTCATCCAGACTTCTTGTAGTAGCTCCCTTGATTTAAAATGCTTCGATCCCTTGTTCTATTTCTTTTATGTCATCACACCATCATCCCATGAATTCCATAAGTTTGGAGTTCTTTATGAAACTCTTTTTTCTCTCTTGATTGGTGAACCTTTCAATGAATATTCCATCAGAGAATATTGAGGATATAGAGTATCCCCATCAGCAGATGTTTCCTTTGACACGTGTATGATGAACCTTGTACTAGATGACCTTGCCACTTATGTTGCCAATGAGATTCCCAAGAGCTATATCCTTGACTTCCATATATTCTAACCATCTTTCATGCTTCTCTATGATGATGTCCCAAGCTCTTGCTTTCAATGCTTCTATGATGCCTTGATGCATCCCATTATTTTACTTAGTCAATCATGATAGCCATACCTTACAACAGAATATTAGGAACTTGAAAATAACTTATGTGAGGAAGACTATCTTAGTAATAGAGATCTCTTACTTCCTCTTTCTTGGACTTCTTTTCAGCATCCTCTACTTCTTTGGTGATATGGGCTTCTTCTCTTCCTCTTTTGTTATAATTTTTCCTTCTTGGTATTAGGTCAATTTCTTTTGTAGTTTCCATATTCTTGACACCCATAGCATTGGATCTTAGCCATGTCCCTTTTCTTTTTCTAAGAATCACACGTCCCAATTTTTCCTTTTCTTCTTATCATTGTAGCATAAGCTTGAGTTTTCTCACCTACTCCCACATAAAATTTGGCCTTTAGTCTAGATTCTTCAATATTGCATAGTGGCCATAGATCCTAGAATGGAGTAGCTTCTTTATTCCCATAAACACTTGAATTAAAGTTACCCCACTCCTCCTGGTAGTGCATTTAATACAACTGCAATCATTTCTCTATCAGACATGACTTCTCCCAGATCTTGTAGTTTATCCCAAATATCAGATATCCTCATAAATTATGAAGCTATTCTGTATTCCCTTTACATCTTCAACTTGTAGAGTTCTTGCTTTAATTAGATGACTTCTCCAGCAGTGCTTATGAAATGCAACTCTACCAATTTGTCATAGATTTCTTTTGAAGTTTTGAGTTTAGATACATATGGGATGATGGAATCCTTGATGGATTCTATGAGAATCCTTTGAGCCCTAACTTCCCCTTTCATATACTTGGCAAGAGCTTGAGCATCTTCCTTTATTGGTTTAGCGATAGATCCTTTGACATGTTCCGTAACCTCATTTGCAATGAGATTCATATATGTCCTTTTATTCCATGAAAGATAGTTTGAAGCCCCAACCAATTTGTTTCTTTCTTTGCAAAAAGACATTTTAACAGATTCAGATGTGGACATAAATATACTTACTTCATAGGATGCTCCTTCTTCTTGCAACTTTCTTGATGTTGATGATGATATAGAGAATATAAAACTTCTCCTTGATGAAGAATTTTTTCTTCAATAATGATTCTTGATCCCACAAAGAGGGAGATCCCTTTGGATCCGTTGATGGTGGAGTCTTTGTTAATGAAGATCAATGATGACTTCTTGATAATGTCTTCAATGGTAAGGAACTTTCTTCAATGAGAGAGAGATCACCTTAGAATCTTGATGACACCGCCTTTTGATCTAGCTTCCTTTGGATGAATAGTCTTCAAGACGCTTCAACTTCAAAATGGTTGTTAGCGGATCCCAGGAATGCTTCTTGGATTGATGATGATATGATCTTGATCTTAGATTGATGATGATATGATATTCTTTGATCTAGGGTTATGATGCTTCCCTTGTAGATCTTGACCTTCCTCAATATTTGATACTTGAGTGTTCCTTGATAAGATGCCCTTCCTTGACTTAGTAACCTTAGCTCTAGTACCATGTTGAGAAATATAGGGCATCGAGATTAGGTGATTTATCTTCTATTGATAATTCCTTGTGAGTGTTTTTTAATTCTTAGATTAGGATCTTATTTTACTTATATTATTATAGTGGTATTCTGCATCAAATAACTACCAATGCATAAACCATAAAGAGAAAAGAGACACAAAACATAGGCTATCAGCTAGGGCCAAAACCTCTCCTTCTTGAAAGGAAAACCCAAACAAATTCTTCTTCTTATAGAGATTCCAATTGACGAATACCAAGACCAAGACCCTAGACCTTTTTGCCACTGCAAGACCAAGTCAAAAACCTTCCTTGATGAAATCCATTTTGAAACAAACTTGTTGCACTTTCCTTCTCCTATGGTCAATGCAAGTCAAACTGTCTACACTACTGCAATTTTGGTTTCATCCTCAGATATGTAACCTCGGCTTATCTTATACCCTTGCAATTCTCATGTGTGAGTTGTTTGGAGGTATCTTCCTTCTTCACTTGATTAGGAGATTGTCCTTCCTCAATTTGGCTTGAGGATACAGTTGTTCTTTTCCCAAATATACCTTCTTATGATAATTGAAATACCATGACCCTGTCTGCAATAGGTGATAGTAGATCCTTACACATGTGGAATGTATTTTAGCCCAAAACAGACCCAAGAAAACTCCGCTATTCCTTCTTTCTTCACATTGGCTAGGAGACTCCCTTTCGTTGACATTCGCACCACTTTCTATTTTAGAGGGAGGAGATAAAATTAATTTTCTTTTTGGGGATCAAAATAAATTTAATGATGGACCCTAACTTAATCTTTAAAATTATTTGTTTAAGAGGGAAATTTTGAATTTCAATTCAAATATTTTCCCTCCTTGATGTCATCCTACCCCACCAATAGGTCTATTTGACCTCTATAAATAATGAATGATTTCCCTACAAAACATAATTTAGCCCTATCTCTTTTGAAATATGTTTACAGCTTCTACGGAGAATCATTACGTCAAATGAGGAGGGTCTTTGGATTTTTACTGGAAAAATGGGTTTCAGTGGAATGTGTTTTTGTACGTGCAACGCTTCTGAGCAATCTTATGGACAGATTGATCTTCTCTTTGGTCTAAATTCTAAGGCTTGGTCCCTCCTACATATGTGGCCTTATGAAAATTAAAGACATGAAGATAGATCAATACTCTTGATAAGCTTTCGGTGATTTTCTCTTGGATCTACTTAGTTCTATGTAGGAGATCAAGGAGATCTGTTAAGTCTTGAATCCCATACCAATCTCCTCTCTCCTTTGTTTTATCACACCATAATCACTTGGGGCATCTCTAGTCTGGTTTGGCAAGCAATAAGGTGGATTTTGCTCTGGTTTTTCTATGGAGCGAAGGTCATCTTGAAGGTATCACTTTGCCACCAAAGTTTTGTGACAGTTGTACACTGCATACTGTAGGCCAAAGGGATTTACTGAGGTCTATGAGTCTATTTAACGACATTGAAGACAACAATTTGATTATGGTAATAGACCATCAATCAGGGCCTTCCAAGAGCAGTGGCATGCCCAAAAGTCTATATGGATTCAAGCAGCAGAATAACTATCCATCTCAAGAAGTGAGCAACCAGTAATGTGGCTGTTAGGGAAACAAAGGGAAATTTGGGTGAAGAAAATGTTGCAAGCTTTCCTGAAGCAATTACGTGGGGACAACGAAATCCCAATTAGCAATTGCAAGGGAACCTAGTAGTCATATAGTTCAAAAAATAATGATCATGTTAATGCTTGGTCCAATAGAACATCTTGGTGATTGGTTGTGCATTTCTTAAGGACGAATGCAATTGAAGTAACTTTCACTATGGACTTTTGGCTCTGAGGTAACCCTCCATTACAGAGCCGTAGATCTGAAGCTTAAGGTCAATTCTAGAGATTTTCGATGGTTTCCAAAGGACACTAGGCACCTCTGAACAAATCTTGAAGCAGCAAAAGAAAAGGAACATTATCCTGAAGAAATGATGTTGAAGGTGAATTAAACGTTGATCCATCATCTGATTTGTTTTGAGGACATTACCTTTGTAAAGGTCAAGCTTGGTTGACTATGTAAAAGAAATTTGATCCTTTCTCTGGAGCAAATCAAAGGCTGCATTGTGGTCTGGTTAATGCATGCACAATTGTTTATAAATTGAGTCAAGCAACGTAGTAATCCTACCTAAAGACAAGTTCTGAAAAAGTTGGTGACCTGTATGATGAAGCATTGTCCCTTTATACATAAGACTTTCCATTTGAATACCTGAACAGAAACCACAATAGCACATTTGAGAGTACTGGAAGATGTATTGTAGTTTTCATTGAACCTAATCCAGAGTTGTTGAGCAGATGTATATGTGATGTGAAATGGTGACCACAACCTACTTATGACAATGACATAATATGGCATAACATGGAACATTGATGTATTGCAGTAACCCTATATGGAAGCAACCTTCACGACAGAGACCTATTGTGACAGTGAGTTTTGGGGCAAATATCTTTGTGCTTGTGTCAATAGGGACATCCATTTCATATTAATAGTGACCATGTTGGTAGAGAACCAGTGACTGTGTTGACAAATCTTATGACAATGAGATCATGAGGAAGTAATCTTATGACACTCTAACAGTGACCTTCAAATGTGTTTGATGACAACAATAACCTACATACCTAGTAGATGAGTAAAGTGCCCTGACTTGACCATGATAAAAACAACCTTGAGGAACGTTGATGCAACAATGACCTTGATGAGTGATAGTAATCTATGTGACGATGATACACTTGAATAAACACAACCATTGACATATCGGTGAAATGGATGCATAACAACATATGAGAAGTTGTAAGTTGCGGGACTGTGGTGAAAAAGAGTAGTGGACAGAGGATACCAGTGGCAGAGGGAAATTGTGGATAAAGAACAACAATAAACAGTGCCAAAGGACAACATAAACAGTGGCAGCAAAGCAGTAGTAACAAAGGTAGCAGTGGATAGAAGCAGTGGATAGAAGTATTGCAACAACAATAGTGGCAGTTGAAGTGGGCAATTTTAGCAATAGCAACAACATGAGTTCATTGGTTGATTTTAGGGGAGGATGAAGACTACTATAGATTGGATCTGTGAACACCTTCAGACTTGGGGAGTTATATACTTTCTTCGAGCATAGTTGGTAAATGTGTACGTAAACCATACATAATGTAAAGCACTTGTTAGAGACAATTCTCTTTGTTTTTTCATAGATGTGATTATGATATTTTGTGTTTGATTAATGCTATGAAGTTTTTATTGAATCTAAACAACCAATTGTGAAAAGAATGAAATATTGATTCACCCCCCACCCACCTCAATATTTCCAACAATTATGACACTCTAAAATGGCATAGTGTAGCTTCAACCAATCCATTCCAATGAGAAAATCATAAGAACCTAGAAGTAATTAAGTCCATATTTGTATGTATAAGCAATCCATTAATCTTTGATGGATAGCCCTTCACCTTCTCACTAATTTCCCCTTTTGTTCTAGTAGCTCTTTGAACTAACCAAGGTGTTAGAAAATCAGAAAGGCAAAAATATTTTCTTATTCTTGATAATTACTTGTGATGTTTCTTATTATTACGATTCTTTATATCTTCTTTATTTTAGTTCATCAAGCAATTACCAAAGCAACAACACATAAAACAATAGACACCAGATGTAGGCACAGTGTCAGGGCAAAACCCCCCTTGAGGGGAAAACCCAATCAAGAAATTGTTCCTTTCAATAGTATTCTTTGAGACTATTCACCCTAGAACAAGACAAGACCTTCCCCCCAGACCATGTCAGCCTCATAGAATTTTGACCTCTTTCCAACAACTTTAACTAGCCAGCAGCTTATGGTAACTAGCAGCATCTGGCAACAGACAAACTTGGTAGACTTCGATCTCCCAATCTAGAGCATGAAATAGAGAAAGAGAACCACCAAAATTTTGATTTCCTTTCCTCCTTAGACCTCTCCAAACTCGCATTCACTTTGACTTCCTGGCAAAATATTTCACATCTTTTCCTAGCTACAAGAGAACTTCGCACTTCTTCCCAACTACAAGAGAATTTTGCACTTCTTTCCCAGCTACAATAGAAATCGAACTTGTGTGTGAGAATGATGTTCCAAATAAATTCGATGAGCTTGCTTTTATAGGCTCCATGTGAGGTTGAATAGGGTCCTTAGGTTGACTTGATCTTCTTTTAGGCTGACATGGTGTGGAGGATACATAAATCATATTTGACTCAATACTAACCTTTTTACATGATTCAAAAGCCTAAGAAGGGTCTCTTTAAAAGTACAATAACTTTATTAACTCATAATAAATCCTAGAAGTCCTCAATGGGGACTTTGACCTAAAACATGGTGACCTAAGCATGAAACCCATGCTTTAATAAGTCACAGTAATAATAATAATAATTATTTTCTTTATTATTTTGGCAAGTACATTACATGATGACTCAATTACATTAATGAATATCGAACATAGTTACATTTTCCAACACTCCCTCTTAACTAGGGAGGTATTAATAATGTACAAATACAATGGAAGATCTCAAACCATATGAACCATGAAGAACTTTAGGCATTAAAATGCCATGGACTAGATTCCTAGCCAAGGCAATCTATCCAAGTGGTCTCTCAACAATTTAGGCATCGCAATGCCATGGACTAAGATGGACTCAAGCTTTTAGCCTCTCTAGGTACCATCAAGCTTACTTGCTAACCACCAACCCAAAAATCCAAGTGTGTAACCAAAACAGAGCTCAATAACCAACACCACTTTTCCAACTTCGGGACCCAGACATCATCACAAAGTGTTGACCAGATGTCTCCCCAGATAATGCTTCACTCACAAAGCCTCAACACCCCTTGATCCAGTATATCAAGGATGACCAATCTCTCCCAATCAAACTAATTGGTAACCGAAATGCTATCAAAACCTTCAATAGATTCACATGTACAACCCCAATCAATAATATACTTTCATATGTACATAATCAAATACAAACCTTCACGTTCGTTCTAGATGTTTCTTCTCAATTCAGTAGGACTATCAACTGAATCTTTGACAGAAGGTTCCTCAATTATACACTTTTCCTTCCCTACTCCTCATGTAGCAACATATCCTCTGAAATCCATTATTTAATTAAAGTCGAGCTATGCCCTTCCTCTCAACCTGAAAGCATCTCTTCATCCAGACTCCCCCTTAATCTTAGGAGATCTCTTCTATTCATGCTTCCCCAAGGAGATCAACTTCTTATTTTCATCATCAAAGAATCTTTCATGGCTTCCAACCATTTCATCAGGGTTATTATCATCCTCATCATGGTTATTACATCAACGAGCATCTTCACCAAATTGAAGATTATGTACCTGCACAACTTAGATAGAAAGTACAACCAAATCTATAGAAGCAAGATGCTAGCTATATCAGAATCATAGAAGCATTTCATCTTTATACATATCAAATACCCAAACTCAATTACAAACAAGAGACGTATACTCTTCAACATCTTTCTAGGGACATTAGTCATAAACCATAGACTACTTCATCACAATTTTCATTCCATCTAGGGTTTCAATGTTACTTCCAAAGGTATGACATACCTTACTACAACATATACCAAACCATAGAAACTTTTCAGACAAATAGAAAGGATCCAACATCCTTTCAAAATTCATGTGTTAGACTTCTCACTAGGGTTTCATATAAATCCTAGATTTCATACAAAGGAATCAATCAAAACCAATCACATCCTAGTCACTAACATGACCAACTTCCACTAGGGTTATTTGAAAACCCTAGATTTCCAATCAAACATCAATCCCAACTAAAAACTCAAATTTCAACAATTTTACACAAATCTCAAATTATCATATTGTCATCATACATCAGATATTTTTACTACGACTAAGGTTCAACTCAAAAACCCTAGAATTCCATTTTTACAATCTCAACAATCATTATATAAATAGATCTCAGATTATTATATCACGCATACTAGACAAATTTTAACTACTACTAGGGTTTAGCTACAAAAACCTTAGATTTCCAAATATTGTCATCCTAGAATCTCAGAAAAGGACTTCCATTAAATCCTAAGACTTATGACCATAACTAGGTCAATACACATATTTAGGAATTCATACATATCATACATAAGCATATCATATGTCTGACAATATTAATACATCTAACCTAGACCAAGCTAGGGTTTCAACCAAAAGGACATATCTATATATGCCTAGATTTCATCATTATGCAAAGACATTCATATGTGTTAGTCAAACCCAACTTCACAATGGTTAAAAAGAGTTAGATACTCAACAATATTGATTACACTAGGGTTTGATTCGATAAATACACCCATACCAAGGAAAACATTTCTAAGACAATATAAGGGCCTTGCTCACACATTCCACCAAACCCTAATGGTCTAAGGTTTCAATGTAGAAACATGGCAAAACCAACATTACCAAAACTTCAAAGGTTTGGGATTTTTGACCTTATCATTCAACCCTAACAAGTTAGGTTTTCCTGATCATACCAAAATCCCAAACATGATATCTTCAAATAGCATTTCTCAATATCCCTAAGCAACTTAGGGTTTTGGACATTCACATTATCATACCCTTCAGTTAGGGTTTTCCAAAACCTATCTAGGGTTCTACATAGTCAGTCAAGAATATGAGTGGGGTGGGTAGATTTATCAAGAGACAAATCACCCAAAACAAGAATCATTATGATTCAATATAGCTAGACATAACAATGTTAGTAATAGATTATCAAATGAATAATCCTTTCAATTAATGTATTTAAAGCATACCTTTGTTCCTTGACCAATATTGTATTGAGAGATCTTCTTTCATATCCCTTGCATATGTTTTCCCTAATCAAGACAATAGAGGGAGAATGGTGATTTGTATTAATATGATTACAACTTGAATAAGTACATGAAACCAAAAACTGAAAGGAGATTAAATACTTATCTTTGGGAGTTGTTGGGGGCTCCCTCCAAATCTTGAGGGATTCCTACAAACTTATAAAAACAATAAAAATGTCTTTTCCAAAAATATGTTAAAACCCATAAATTCTAAAACATATAAAACAAGATATATAAAGCCACAAGCAAAGGACTTAGTAATGTTGGTCCCTAATATTGGATTCTTCGGGCTTGACTAGTCCCCTTCTGCAAAGTTGGCTTGATCTCTTCCTCTCTTCTTATTCTTTGGATTTTCGGGATAGTCACTCTTGTAGTGACCCTTCTTATGACATTGATAGCACTCTATCTTGGACATGTCAACTTTCTTCCTTGGTCCTTTTGATCTTTTTCCTTTATATTGAGCAACGTAAGCATTTGATATTCCTTCAGGATTGGTAACCATTGAGATCCTTAGTTCTTCTTGACTACACGAGGTCCATAATTCTTCAAAGGTGGGAGCTACCTTCCAATTGTTGAGACCTACAGCAAATGCATCCCAAGGGGGTGACAATCCTAATAAAGTAGTGATCACGAGTTCTTTGTCTGGAACAATTTCATCAATAGCCAAGAGATCATCCCTGAATCTAGTTATCTTCACAAACAAGGTTGCCACAATATCCTTTTTAGTCATCTTCATGGTTCTTAGCTCATTCTTCAAACTTGCTACTTGACCAATGTTCTTAATAGTAAATAGTTTCGACAAGGCTTCATACACTTCTTGAGCATGATCGATGTTAGCTATGAATGTGACAAGGTTGTCATTTATTCCTTCCACCATCAGAGTCGTGGCTACCAATTCTAATTCCTTGTATTTTACTTTGTCAGCATCACTAGGCTCCTCTTTGGGCTTCTTTACTTTTTCTCTTACCAAGTTCAGTACCTTCTTCTTTTCAAAGATTAGGTCAATCCTCTTCTTCTAGGAACTGAAGTTAGAGGCCCCTTAAAGTTTTTTCTCTCCCTTGATTGTGTTGGACATCTTCCTTGAATATAGGAGACTCGTTCCCTAAGACAGTCTCTTTGAATGGTTCCTTGATCAAGTGCTTGAGACTGCTTTTTACTTCCTTCCTCACTAAAGCTTTGATACCATGTTAGAAAAACAGAAAGGCAAAAAGATTTTCTTATTCTTGATAATTACCTCTGATGTTTCTTATTGTTACGATTCTTTATATCTTCTTTCTTTTAGTTCATCAAGAAATTACCAAAACAACAGCGCATAAAACAATAAACACCAGATGTAGGCACAGTGCTAGGGAAAAATCCCCCTCAATAAATTCTTCCTTTCAATAGTATTCTTTGAGACTCTCCATCCTAGACCAAGAGAAGACCTTCCCTCCACACCAAGTCAGCCTCCCAGAATTTCGACCTCTTTCCAACAACTTCAACTAGGCAGCAGCTTACGGTAACTAGCAGCTTCTGGCAGTAAACAAACTTGGAAGACTTCGATTTCCCAATCCAGAGCACAAAACAAAGAAAGAGAACCATCAAAATTTTTATTTTCCTTTCCTCCTTAGACCTCTCCAAACTCGCATTCACTTTGGCTCTCGATAGCAGACTTCACACCTTTTCCCAACTACAAGAGAACTTTGCACTTCTTCCCAGTTATAAGAGAATTTCACACCTTTTTCCCAGCTAAAATAGAAATCGAACTTGTGTGTGAGAATGATGTTCTAAATGAATTCGATGAACTTGCATTTATAGGCTCCATATGAGGTCGAATAGGGTCCTTAGGACGACTTGATCTTCTTCTAGACCAACATGGTGTGGAGGATACATAAATCATATTTGACTCAATACATAACCTTTTCACATGATTCAAAAGCCTGAGAAGGGACTCTTTAAAAGTACAAGAACTCTTTTGACTTAGAATAAATCCTAAAAGTCCTCAATGGGGGCTTTGACCTAAAACGTGGTGACCCAAGCATGAAACCCATGCTTTAATAAGTCACAATAATAATAATTATTATTATTTTCTTTATTCTTTTGACAAGTACATTACATGATGACTCAAGTACATTAACGAAGACCGAACATAGTTACATTTTCCAACACAAGGCTCTATATGTGGGCCAGTTATACCTAAAATAAGAATTTGGCACGAAAATTTTTTTAACCAAAGTTGGTGTGGAATCCATGTGTCATGTGCTTGTGTGGCAAGTGACATGATTTCTACCTATATCATTCATGCCCTTGCCTCAACCTACCATGTGAACCAACCATTAAGCTACACAAGTTGCACTTTCACAAGGATTGATATGATCTTATTTGTCTTTTCATACTACATAGCCAAGGGATTTCTCCATTTCACACACACACACACACATACAAGTACTTATTTTTTCTTTCGTGTGTGGGGCCTTGACTCTTATCATGCTCATGGGATTTTTTCCATGTAGCAGATTTCTTGAAGTCAGAGAGATAGTGAGCCCCACTTTTTCTCTAACCCCAATGATAACGCTTTATACAAGGGATGACATTGTTGATGAGGTCTAGATTGTTGATCTAAATTAATAGGTGTGATCTCAACTATGCACAATAGGTAGGAGCTCCACTTTTTATTTTTTTCCCAAAAATCACAGATGAATGAGTCATTATATCATCTCTTGTGAGCAGATTCTCAATCACATTAATCCCCAAAAGAGTTTCCTCAAGTCTTTTCCCTAACCATTGTGAATGATTGTGAATCATTGATCTGGATTTGTGGGCACAATCTTATTTGTTTGCAACAATGTTGTGCCTTCCACTTCCATACTTCTCAAATTGTCACGAGAGCTTGTCAATCATCAATCTATTCCTTACAGTGCACTCCTAGCCATTCACAGCAAGACACCAACCATTAAGGTACATTCACATGAATTGTTTAGATTGACTGTTGGCCATTGATCTTGCATGAGTAATGAAATCCAAGTCATTCATGACAACACATGACCCCTCCATGACATCCTTCAATTAGAACAAGACATTTCTTCCTCCATGTCCATAATCGAGCTGGTGATAATGACTCCATGGTTGTTTTGTGGTTCTATTCTAATGCTACCAGCCAATTGCACAGATATGAATGCTACTCAGTAAAACTACCAAAATTGGCCCAACATTGAACTTGCTTGGACATCAACCATAGATCCAAACTCATGATTCCTCAAATATTTTTCTCCCAACACTGAGTTTCATTTCATTACTAGCAATCGAAAATTTGTCATCTGCAAATTTGGGCATTTTTATCACTTTTTCATAATTTGATTCAGTTTTGCTAAATTTTCCAAGAATTAAACCATGAATCCTATGAGTTCAGATTAGTTTCACTTCCATAAAATGCCGACAGACTTGAATATGAACCAGCGTATGAATTGAAGCCATCATCTCATCATCGATGTAGGCCATAGGATCTATGACAGATCACCATGCATCCATTATTGAGATGGAAGGTTGGAAGCTCGTGACATTTTTTTTTTCTCAAGCTTCATTGAGGCTCTTTGTCAAACAATTGACATTCCATTGTAATTTCCAACTAAACACTTACATTTCTTACTCATTATAGGCCAGTGCTACAATCCTTTCTCTGAGACCACTCTAATGTATTTCATACTACTCTTGGTCGTTAAGGCACAGACATCAAAATCCTTTCTCTTATGTCACAACTATATTTGTTAGCTATGCACATCATTGTATGGAAATGTCAAATAACAACCACTGATGCATATTGACGTGGAATCAATGCAGCCGTAGACATGGAACCAATGCAGCCATAGAACATCAATCATAAATGAACACATATAATAATAAGCAATGTCGATGAACTACACATAGAACCTATGCAGCAATAAACTTCATCGTTTCTAGGAATTAATACAATGGCATGAAGAACAGTGAAATGCTTAACACATACAACACAAGTAGCCCATCAATGAATTTTAAAAAATGAACTAGTATTAATTATCAAAAGTTGAAATTTATCACTAGGTATCAGCATGATGGTAGGAATCTATATTTGGAGGCAACAAGCTTGCCACAGAAACATCAGACTTCAAACCAAAATCCTGGCCGGCATATTGAACCCAAAGATATTTCTTTGGTCTCTAAGGAAGAAGTTGAGAAATTTTTGGAAACTCTGGACCTAGTGGACTTGGAACTTCTTTACCATCCACTGAGTAAACTATGTCAGCCAAAAGTAACCAAACAAGGTCTAGATCAATGCATGACAAACCAAGCAATGCATTTGTAGTAGCTTGCTACAACATTTGACTACCACAAGCAAAACTCACACACGAACTAGCTATCTATTTCAACATTGCCTCTAGAGCACGAGCAGTCTTCTTGTCCCTGGCAATGATTTCAATCATCTTAAAAAAGGCTTCTTGTATTTTGAATAGGGAGCCTTCTACCATATCTGCTTGATTGGTAGACTTGCTATGCCTTCTAAAAGGAAGCAACAAAGATTTCTCTGTCTAGAACTCAACCCTTATTGAGCCTGCACCCATGGATAACAGCCTGAAAAAATGGGATCCATCTATTTTAAAGCGTCGAATAAAAAAATCCCCTCCACAAACAAGAACCAGGTGGCTTATCACACCCATACATCTAACTGCTACCTGTTACCAACACAAACAATAACGATCAAAAGCCTCATCAAGGAGTAGGCAAAAATTTAGAGTACAAATCAAATAAGAGAAACTAAGCTGTTTCAACTTTCAACAAGGTTAATACATCTTCAGGTATCTTGTCATTCACATCTTGTGCTTTAATACAGTCTATCTTATAATTCACGTATCATGTTTCCGTGCAAGTGCTAATGCATGTGTGTTGCTATAGAAAAAAAGAGCATGAGAGAATGTACACTCAAGCATGAATTTCAGTACATGAATATTTAATATTATAAGCTTAAACAAAAGGTACATAAGGTATGAGAGGTGCAGGGGAGTGTCAATATATATTGATATGTTTCAAATAATAATTAGAATGTAATGTGCACGATTTGCAAAATTTTCCTCATGGTTACATATGTATATGAAGCACATGCGTGTTGAAAATTGAAATATTTTCTTATAGATGGAGGTCTTGGAATAGCTCATAGGCCCAAGTCGGTATTTGTTAGGATGAGAAGTTATTCAAATATTGTAATTGAAGCACTGGGAAACATAATAAGTGGAGGCTTATAAGTGACCCTTCATATGAAGACTAGCCTCCAAAAACAATCAGGACCCATTTGAGGTCTTAGTTATCATAGCTCCATGTCAACAGAGACCCAAAATGGATGTTGGTCAGAAATACACCATTCTCATCATTCCTTGGCATGTATGAGAATTTATATTGTTGGATCTTTTGGTGTGCTATATTTGTGTGAGCATTATTTCACATGAATGCATTTATGGTAGAATTTTGAAAGGATGAAGAAAGTGTTGACCACTAAAGTGGCATCTGAAATTTTTTTGAAGACTCCATGCCCAAAGATATGTCAAAGGCTTCATCCACCATCAGAGTTTTTCAACTCTACTTCTTCTTCTCATCTTTTTTTGTTGTACTCAAATTCCACAAGCCCTGCAAGGACGATGTAAAAGTGATGCTAGTATGATGAGTTGAATAATGTAACAGGCCTAGATATCTTGGGACCTTGTCATCAAGTGAGTTTACTCTAGGAGGTTTTTATCACTTGGTTCATTATTAGGTCCTTACGAGGATTTAATAATTAATTGACTTTTTCCCTTCAAGCATACCCTCAAAGCTGGAGTGCAGCTTGATGGTGAGGCATTGGGTGAGTCCTAGTGTCTAGGGTCATTTTATATTACCATACCACATCACACAAAAAATTTCATAGAATTTGGTTAGTTCTAGGAGTCGTTTTTTTAAATAAGTGATGTCTAGAGAAGTTGTATGGGGTACGTGTGTTCAAAATTACCTCTCATCCTCAACTTTCTACTATGACACACTTTGAGGGGTAAAAAATAAGTTTTAGATCCTCAAAACGCATTTTGCCTAAGTTTTGTGGAAAATGTGGCAATACATTAGCCCAACAATTAAATAAATGGTGATAAATAAATATCCACACATGCTCAAATGATGTAGAAATGAAGTGGAAATGAATTCTAAGGGTCAAAGTTGAGTTACCAAGTGATGTGGACTCCACATAAGCCACAAATCAAGAAAATCGATTTTTTGTGGAGAAGAGTCAGGAAAAAGAGTTCCAGTGACAAGATCCACGATTTGAGGAAGTTACCTCGAGCTTCAAGGAGAATTCATGAGTTGCCTTGAGATTAGTTTAGAGTGTATTTGAGTGAGATGGATAGTGGTCTCCTACCACTCCACTTCACTCTCCCACATGTTCTCTCATCTAATTCGAGCTCCCTCATGAAGGATTGTGTGGGCCTCTAAGGGAGAAATCGAGTTGTCACTTGGAAAATTCGAATTTTCATGAAGGAGCCTTGGGATTGTCACCATTTGCCTTGGGATTGGCTCCCAAACTTCTATATAATAGAGCTATGGGATTTCACTGTAGAAAGCCAATTGTTACAAACTATTATGCTTGGGGAAGCTCTGCTCTTATGTACACTTGTTATCAATTGCACTAAAAGATTTTGGGGTTCATTCATGAGTTTTTGTTCCATTGGAGCATGATGATTGGTTCACTATTGGTATAATTTCTTTTGCTCATGCTTTGATTTGTGTTATTTCCATATTCTCTTTTATATTTGTTAATGTAAATTTATCTTGCATTGGTAATTGATTTAGGAATATGCTTTAGGTGTAGACATCTGTTAAAATTGGAAACTAGGGCCAAACTCCATGTGGGTCTTTTTATTTATGGCAGCTAATATTTTTCTTGGATTCCTCTCATCGAGAGGTGTATGATTTATCTAAATATCATCTGATTCCAACATGTATTCATGGAGATATCAATTTATTTGTTTTACTTGACAAATTGTCAAGGTCGGCCAGCAACCAAATTACCCCAACTCAATCTCAACGTTGCACTATAAATAGAGGTGGCATTCAAGTCATTTCTCACACACTCATCTCTTGTGATCTCTCTCTCCATTTGTTTGGATTTTGGTGGAAGGAGAGGTCTAGTAGAGAAACCCTATATGTTGTCTTAGAGGAGACATATAGCTGTAGAGAAAGAAGACGCCTAGCTGCAGTTAAGGAAGCTCTTATATGATGCAGTCAAGAGGAGGCTCTTCTATGTAGCAAGGAGAGGCTTTTTTTACGCTGTCTAAGGGAGCTTCAATGCTATCCAAGGAAGCCCTAAAATAGCCCTAGCCACAGGTTTAGAAGAGACCTTAATCCATTGTTAGAGGAAGCCCTAAAAGAGCCCTAGCCACAGACAAGAGGAAGGCTTCTATACACTGTAAGTTGTTGTCAAGGGGAGGATACTTTGGTGTATGAAGGAGGCCCAACCGAGATCTAAATAAAGGCCCTAATTCGTAGTTAGGAAAGGTCCTAATCCATTGTCCTAAAGGCACTTATACGTAGTCCAGAAGAAGCCTTTATATGTTATAAATGAAGGCCCTTATACGCTACTTGAAGTAGCCCCTAACCGTAGTCCTAAAGGAGCATTCAACCACTGTTAATGAAGTCCTTATCCACAACTACATAAAGACTCTCATTCATAGCAAAGGTAGCCCGATAACGCAATAGGGATATGTCTTTTCACAACATTACATGTTTGTTGTAGGTGAGTGTATGATAAGGAAGTTTCTATGGGCATGCCATAAGAATTGTTTGCTATGGTGAATACATTGAAGGAATGCGTTGAAGTCTGCTCCATAGAACAACATTCATACATAGTTATGATGATTGCAATTATTGTTGCGTTGATGATTTTTGAAGACATTTTCTTCAGTGTTTCTATGTGCTAAGCCATGGGCCATAGCACCATAGCAAGGGTTACCTTGGGGCTGTTGTGGAGATTGTTCAAATCATCCATTCATCTCAGTCATGGGAGTTTGGGGCTGCAACTAGAATTGCTAGAGCAGTGACCAATTTGAGGAATTTTGCATCAGGATATGCTTCAACACTCTTGATAATTGAAGATTTTCATAATGATGTACCTTCTACTGCTATCATAAAATCTCAGATCCATGTATTTGTACTATCTCTTTTGTTGAACTATTGAAGAATATAAGACAAATTGATCATGGGTTTCCCCACATTTGGGTTTGTCCCTGGCTGGTGCCACATCTTGTGTCCTCTTGTCTTGGCTTGTCTTCTATTGTTTATGTTTATGTTCTATCTGTACTTTGCTATCATGCTGATGTGATTATTAATCTGAATATTGTCATTGGGCTAATATGAAAAATTGAAGTAAATTTCTCTAAGCATAGAACATACCAAAAATTAACATGGAATTGAGGTGAAGACAAAGCCCAAGCAAGAGTGAAAGAGCAATCATCGAAGACAGTTGGAAAGGAAAAAAGGCTCAATGGGTTCCTCATACCACTTCCAAGCTAAAGACAAGCTTTGTGAGAAGTTTGACTATCACAGGTGGAAGATGTCTCTTGATCTAACATTGGAAGAACAAGAAGTGTTGGACTATGTGAAGGGTAAAATCCCGAAGCCTCCATCAAATGCATCAGCTACTACAAAGAACAATTACACTAAGGGTGAAGTCAAAGCAAAGAATATTATTAGATATTCCATTAACAAGAGTCTGGTGGCCTACATCTTCGATTTGAACGCCTCCAAGGAGATCTACGATACATTGGTAAGCATGTTTAAGGTTAGTGATGAAAATCAAGTTTTGTTCCTCAAAAATAAGTTGAAGGGTATTAAGAAGGGAAAGGATGAGGATATTCAATCCTACTTCTTAAGGATCACTGAGAACAAGAATGGTCTTCTATCGATTGGAGAAGTCCTCCTTACAAGGAACTAACTATCACTACTCTTGGAGGACTCCCACCCGAGTGGTATATTTAGAACCACTATTCTCAATAATGATCGAATTCCAAGGTTTGAAGAATTAATGTCGAGATGCATTCAAGAAGAAACCAGGATGGTGGAGCAAGAAATGACTTCTAATAAAGGCAACCCTACTGCTTTTTCTGCTCATGCCAAAAGGAGAAATAATGCAGGGTCTAAAGGTCATTTCAATGGAAAGCCCGAATCTAAGGGTGGAAGGAAAGGTAGATGCTTTGCTTGCAATAAGTTTGGCCACTATGCAAGGGAATGTCCAAATAGAAGGGACACATCACATGATGATGATCACAATCATTCCAGGGGCTACTTCAATGATCGAAGGAATTACAGGTACAATGGGCAAAGAAAAAGGAATGCGGGACATCAAGGAAGTGGTCAACCCTCCAAGAAATCCAGGAACACTGGGTATGAAGAATCAAATGTTGTTTCTGATAAGAAAAAGGAGTATTATCTTCTATCAGCCCTCTCCACTACCTCTCCTTCGGACACCTTGGGAAATTGGCTTATTTATAGTTGTGCTTCAAGGCACTTTACCGGATATAAGGAAGCACTCTCTAATCTGATAGAGAAGGAGACAAACTTGGAGATTATTCTTGGAGTCGATGCCACCTACCCCGTAAAGGGTGTAGGGAATGTTACTCTTCAATTGGATTATGGTAACTTGATTCATTTACAAGAAGTTATTTATGTACCTGATCTCAAGAAGAACCTGGTGTACATTTTGGCAATGAAAAACAAAAGTTACAAGGTGGCATTCATCGATGGAAAGGTACGTGTTTGGAAAAATAATTTTAAAAAAACTTTTACTCTTGGGTTCAGGGTTGGCACTTTGTATCAAGTTGCAGGAAGTCCATTACGGACCATGTCATGTGACACATCTCTTCAATGGTACCGGAAGTCTGCCCATGTTCATTGTAATGTCCTACCCGATGTGAGACAATTGGTGACAGGGATACCTAAATTCAAAGAAGAGCATGAAGGTACATGTCTGAGATGTACCGAAGGAAAACTTACAAGGGGACCATTCCCCTCATGTAATAGCAAGGCCACAGATGTGGAAAAACCCTAGGGGTTTGAGATTCATGATCGGGAATCTCATGTATGTAGATTGAAGAAAGCTCTCTATAGTTTGAAGCAAGCACCCCGAGCTTGGTATGAGAGGATTGACAACTATCTGATGAAGCTGAGATTCACTAGGAGTGAAGCCGATCCAAAACATTGCTTTAAAGTTGTGGATGATAGACCTCTCAAACTGGTACTTTATGTGGACGACCTCTTTCTGAAGGGTACAAACCCTCTCATTTGAAAAAATAAAAGGGAGTTGGATTCCGAATTTGGAATGGTGGACTGCAAGCCCGTGACTACCCCAATGGAGCTTAAATTTAAGAAGTTATGTGGTAGTGTTGCCAGACCTAAATTGAGAAATGTCTCTAAGCTTTGTCAACTCATAGTAGCATTGATGTTCTTGGTGAACTCCCATCTGGATATATGTTTTGCAGTTAGCATGTTGAGCTAATATATGATTGAGCCTCATTGCTCACATTGAATTGGCGGCAAGAATATTCTAAGATATCTTCAGGGCACAATCACTCATGTACTGAGATACATTGTTAGAGCTCTGAAGTTGTATTTTTATTCTAATGTTGATTAAGCAAGCAGTGTGGAGGATCACAAAAGCACTTGTGAGTGTTGTTTCTCTTTGGGTTCTGCTTCGATATACTGGATGAGCAGGAAGCAAAAGTCGGTTACTTTGAAAACCACTGAGGCCAGATTCATAGTTGTGAGTATGGTCTCGTGTAAAGCTGTCTAGTTAGGGAAGCTCTTCAGTGAGCTATGTGGACACGTGTTGGATACCACTGTGATCCTAGGTGACAACTAGTGTGGGATCCGATTATCAGAGAATCACGTATTTCATGATCACTCCCAACACAGACATCAGGTACCACTTTATCTAGGATATGGTACAGTGAGGCGCAATAAGGGTCCATCACATTGGGATTGATGTGCAGGTCACCGATATTTTGACGAAGCCCTTGGGAAAGTTCAAATTCTTGACTTTCCAAGAACAACTAAGAGTTGTGGAGAGACCCTCTCTTGAGGGTCCTGTATGATATGGATATTGAGCTTTGGGAGCTCCGAGGAGAATGGGTTACTTCTTGGAGCGATGAGAAACCATTGGGTGAGTGGTTTAGCCTTCCCCTAATGGTTTGCTATGTAGGCAGGATGAGTGGTTCATCCTTCTCCTGCTGAAACACAATCAGAGGGTGAGTGGTTCAGCCTTCCCCTGGGATACCCCATGGTGACATGTAGGCAAGATGAGTGGTTCATCCTTCTCCTGCTGAGACAACCTAACCATGCAGTCACGGAATCATGGGAAGTACCTCTCATCTAGCCAATGAGCAGGGAAATGGAGATAGGAACCATAGTACTACTGATGGACGCATCGTGTACTACCATACTCCCTATGCTAGGATGATATTGATATCGGATCAATCGGAACTGACTTCGGGTCAAAAAAAGTGGTATGAGACACTCTTTATATGGGACTGACTTCGGGTCAGTAGAGAATGGTATGAAATATTCTCGATCACTTCTTCTTCTTCATAGTTCAGTAGAGCAGAGCAATGCAGGGCATTGTGTTGATGGCAGAGATAGTACGGACTGGCAGATGGATTAGCAGATGGAGCTCTCCCTAGTTGAGAGCGAGTGTTAAAATTGGCAACTAGGACCAAACTCCATGTGGGTCTTCTTATTTATGGCAACTAATATTTTTCTTGGATTCCTCTCATCGAGAGGTGTAGGATTGATCTAATATCATCTGATTTCGACATGTATTCATGGAGATATGAATTTATTTGTGTTACTTGACAAATTGTCAAGGTCAACCAACAACCAAATTGCTCCAACTCAATATCAATGTTGCACTATAAATAGAGGTGGTCTTCAAGTCATTTCTCACACACTCATCTCTTGTGATCTCTCTCTCCGCTCATTTGGGTTTTGGTGGAAGAAGAGTCTAGTAGAGAAACCCTATACATAGCCATAGAGAAAGAAGACACATAGCCATAGTTAAGGAGGCTTTTATATGCAGTCAAGAGGAGGCTCTTCTATGCAGCAAGAAGAGGCTTTCTATATGCTATCTAAGGGAGCTTCAATGTTGTCTAAGGAAGCCCTAAAAGAGCCCTAGTCGCAGGTCTAGAAGAGACCTTAATCTGTTGTTAGAGGAAGCCCTAAAAGAGCCCTAGCCACAGACAAGAGGAAGACTTATGTACATAGTAAGCCGCAGTCAAGGGGAGGCTACTTTGTTGTATGAAGGAGGCCCAACCGAGATCTAAATAAAGGCCCTAATCCACAGTTAGGAAAGGTTCTAATCCGTTGTCCTAAAGGAACTTATACACAATCTAGAAGAAACCTTTATATGATGTAAATGAAGGCACTTATACGCTACCTGAAGTAGCCCCTAACCGCATTCCTAAAGGAGCACTAATCTACTATTAATGAAGTCCTTATTCACAGCTACGTAAAGACTCTCATTCACACAAAGGTAGCCCTATAACACAACATGGTGATGTCTTATCACAACATTACATGTTTGTTGTGGGTGACTGTATGATAAGGAAGTTGGTATGGGCATGCCATAAGAATCGTTTGCTAAGGTGGATACATTGAAGGAATGCGTTGAAGTCTGCTCCATAGATCAACATTCATACAGAGTTAAGATGATTGCAAGTATTGTTGCGTTGATGATGTTTTAAAGACATTTTATTCAGTGTTGCTATGTGCTAGGCCACAGACCATAGTGCCATAGAAAGGTTTACCTTGGGGCTGTTGTCTTAGGACTATTTGGAGATTGTTCATATCAACCATTCATCTCAGTCAAGAGAGTTTGGGGCTGCAACCAGAATTGTTGGAGCAGCTAGCAATTTGAGGAATGTTGCATCAGGATATGCTTCAGCACTCTTGATAATTGAAGATTGTCATAATGATGTACCTTCTACTGCTGTCATAAAATCTCATATTTATGTATTTGTACTATCTCTCTCTCTGTTGAACTATTGAAAAATATAAGAGGAATTGATCAAGGGCTTCCCCACATTGGGGTTTGTCCCTGGATGGTGCCACATCTTGTGTCCTCTTGTCTTGGCTTGTCTTCTATTGTTTATGTTTATGTTCTATCTGCACTTTACTATCATGTTGATGTGATTGCTAATCTGAATATTGTCATGGGCTAATATTAAAAATTGAAGTAAATTGCTCCAAGCATAGAACATACCAAAAATTAACAAAATCTCTAGCTGTTTTCCAATAAATTTCTAGATTTTTCTTATCGTTGCTTATTTGCTAGATCTATATGGGACTAATGTTTGATTGAAGTTTTGTAAAGGAAATTTTTTTTAGATCAAATATCAAGCGTGAGGAGAAGTCCTTGGAGGGACCAACCCACTCTTAACACATTCTCCAAGGAGCTATCATTGGTTCCTTGAATTCCATAGTTCATCTTACAAAGTGATTTTGTAGGGATTTTCTTGGACATAACTTGTATGCAAGCAAAGTATTTCTAAATTTAAATCTCTTTTAAATTTGTGCTTTCATTGATCTATTTAGCTATTCAAGAGCATTTTTTGAACTAAGCAAGTGATGGGGTTCAATCCCCTCACTTGAAATGGTTTTGTATATTATTTTGTATCATAATTACATGCCCTTTTCACACTAATCTTGTCTTAGTTTTGCAACCCATAGTTGGAGTTTGGACACAAGTGCCTTGAGGAAAGATGATTGAACTCTAACTAGTCTTTTTGTAGGACCTCTCAAGCATCCAAAATATATTTTAAGGAGGACATGGACACTAGAAGGAGCTGCAAAGAAGGATAGGTCGTGGGTTTTTGTGGAGATTGTAATTTTTAGATTTTAGAAAGACTTCTTTGGTCCTTAAGGTTGCTAGTGTTTGGAGGGATATTTTAGCTATTTCTAGCTCGCAGGCTTGTACAAATTCCCTTCAATCTTTCGGGAAGCCCTCTAAGAGGCCTTAACACCATTGTAACATCATAATAAAAGATCTATTTTTCTTATGGGAGCTTCGGTTTACCCAAGGCATCCTTTCTCCTCTTTTAGAATGAGGATTCCTGTGGGTTGATTGATTTGCATGCACTTTCCATTTGCTAATACTCATTCACACGGTAAATTTGGGGAATTAACACAACCTCAAAACTCCATTTCATTTACTAAATTAAGTTCGCTACATTTTTACTTGAGCTTTGCATCCTTCATTTCATCCTTGCTTTGAGATACAAGTTAACGCTTTACTTTGAGAAAATATTTCTTTACATGCAAGCACTTTACATTCTTAGCAAGCTTTGATTTAGTTTATTAATTCATTTCCATTAAGCTTGGTAAATTGTTTCATGGCTACTTGAGTACATGCTTCATTTTTGTCAACTTTTGCTACATAGTTATTTTAAGTATTGTTAATATTTCCTTGGAGCATCACATTGTTATTTTCTACTTGAAACAATTTATTTTGCAAGCAACTTACTTGCATCACTTTAATTCACTTGCTCACATTAAGCTACCATTTTTTTACTTTGAAGTCATTGGTGCAATTTTACTTTGGGTATTTCCTCATTTATGGAACCATTGCTATCAAGATTTTAAGAGCAAGTAACTTACACGCATCTCACTTAGGCACGTTTTATTGCTAAATTGGCATTTCTAAGATTAACTTCCAACTTAAGTTCGTTGTATAGACTTTAGGGACCACCCCCATTAGATTGCCTAGGAAAGAGATTTAACGAAGAGAGAGTTGGGAATAGGTGACAACCCCATCTCTTAAATTTGCCTCCAACCACACCTTGTGGTGTTAAGGGCTTTTCTCACTAACTTAGGTGTGTGTGTAAGGTGGCAACAGAAAGAAACCTCCTTTTATGTTGCAAAGACTTGCTCTATAGTTGCTTTTGGTATTTTCAAGAGGGAAATTTGCATATAATGGGTGGATTCCATGTTGACCTATATAAAATCCAAGAAATTGAACAACAACCAACATTTGTTACACAAACTTAAGTTACAACCTATTGAAAAGTGTAACTAGGTTTGGTCTTCATAATGACATGTAATTATGATTTTATGTAATGAGAAGTAAAGAAGAAAAATAAAATTATTGTATTGCTTGCTTCATGGGTTTCATGAGCAAGAGATTTTATTTTTGAGTCAAGACTCTTATTGAGAGTCTTTAGGAATTATTTTTCATCTTGTCATAAAATGATAGAGTCATTGTCATGTAATGAAGTCATGTTACACTTTATAAAAGGTCAAACTTTTCTATGTAAAGAATCCTCCAAGACCTTGTCACTTATCCTCTTCAAGTCGACCTACAACGAAGAAAGAACTTGCTAGAAGAAGTCAGTCTTCCTCTACTTGAGATCATGTTGGCCTAAGGGACATGAGAAGATGTGTATAAGTAGCCACACTCGGCCTCACTTAGAGGCAAGAAACTCAACAAGTGATTCAGTGAAAAGAAGTGTGAAGAAGGGATAGGAAGGATTCTTCTGGGTATAACAAAGAAAGGTTTGTTCTGGGTATAGTGGAGGAAGGTTTCTTCTGGGGATAACGAAGGAAGGATTCTATTGGGATCAGTGAAGGAAGGATTCTTTTGAGGTTTGTCTTGGGTTATATATTCTCTCCAACGTGCAAAGGAAGAAGGAATGAAGACATCACAAGAAGATAGAAGGGAGAACCTATTGGAAGTCGAAGAGAAGAAATATAGGTCACGATTAAGGAAAATAGGGTTTCTGATCTAAGTTAAACCTAAGAGACCAATATTCTCTGGGTGACAAATATTCTCTAGGGGAAGACGAGAAGAAGTAGTGTGAAGGATAGAGACCGATTTCTCTAGAAAATCGAGGAAAGAAATTTGAGATCAGGAAAGAAGTCGAGACAGGGAAGAGGAAAAACATCAATGGTAGTGACAAGGTTCTTGGGAGGATACTGGAGTCAATGGTCTTTGTCATGGTCTTGGTCTTCATCAATTGAAGATCTATAAGAAGAATTGTTGATTGGGTTTTCCTCTCAAGAGGTGAGAGGTTTTGGCCCTGCCTAACAAGCCTACATACCGTGTCACTTGTCTTCTATTGTGCATATTGGTAATTGTCTTGATGAAAAGAATACAATAATAATATAACAAAGAGAAAATTATAAGCTAAAAGGTAAAAGTATATCACAAGCAATTATCAAGCAGATAAATCTTTTAACTCCTTATGCCCTAGATTTCTCAACACAACCTGTATTTATTGTGCAATTGTGAGCAATAGCTTGTATTTATGGTGTAGCCCTGAGGAACATGCCACAAATTACAGAATTGTGCATTGCATATATGGAGCGAAATGTCAGAATTGGATGCCAGTTTTGGACTACAACTTGCATATTTAATGGGAGTCAAAGTTATGAACTATATATTTAGTATATGTTAGTGCATTTGCCAGAACTTAGAAGTGAGTGGAAACTTAGTGTTGGGTTGTGTTATATTCTTTCCACATAGTTAACAGGGGTTTTGAGGGGTACCTGTAACGCCACTTTATGGGGTCCGGGGCAGCGCCCCAGAAAATTTTGGTTTTGGACCCTATGTTAGGTTGGGCAGACCCACCTATGGTTTTGTGCATGATTTTCGCACATGTTTTTTGGACACGATGGTT